>OZ025291.1:110914459-111079459 GCA_964019185.1 Maratus speculifer
TTAAAAAAACGATTTAAAGAAAATCCCAAATATTTAAGATTAATTTAGCATTCAGTATAAACATGTATTGTTATTTATTTAAAATAAGCTAATTGTATAGCATGAATATAGTTATAATTAGGATATAATCTAAATATTTTTTTATTTTTTATATTAAAAAAAATTGTGTAGTATAAATGAAAAATGTATGAACATTTTATAATTGTTAATATTTAACAATATTTATTAAATCAATATAATAAATTGTTAATGATTAATATAATTAAAATATAATAAATGTAATATTACTAATATGAAACTAGAAACAAATATTTAGTGCAATTAAAATGATTTCAATATTTATCAAAATCTAGCATTCTGCAAATCTAGATAATCTTTTAAAACAGGTAGTAGAGACCACTTTTTTTTCCAGATATTTAAAAGAAGAATACAGTACATATTACTTTCGAAAAATAACATGTAATTCAATCTGAAATTAGATTTTAGCTGCGACTGAAATCTGTTGAGTAAATCTTTATTTGCAAAATGTCCTGGTATTAATGCTTGAATTACCAATTTTTTAATTCTTGCATGGGTATTATTTGGTTATCCTGTCGATTAATTTTGCCAAAATATACAAATCGCCTAACTATCTGAAAAGTTAAACAAACAGACATAATTTTTATTTTAAATAACAAAAGAACAATTAAGTTAGTAAACCAATAATAAAAATATAAATAAAAAGTCAAATTAAAAATCACTTGAAGATGTGAAACACGTTTACCCTGTTTAATATCAAGTGAATGTGACATTTGTGATCATAAATTATTGGCATTTAATCTTATAATTTGTTGATAGTTTTTTTTAATCGACAGGATAATGAAGTAGTAGTACCTTTGCATGTATAATTTATCAGACCTGAAACAAAAATTATTCACTAAAAATTAAATTATTAAATATTATACACTATTCTATTTATTGAAATGAATAAAATAGCGTATGATACTTTGACATTATATCTTTAAACGTTAATCTAACAGTACATAACAAAAAATGTGTAGTCAGATAAGCATATGACAAGCATATTGACATTTATTTTTGTGTGCTTTTTATGATAGTTGTTGTTCAGATTCTGGAATATTTTTATTTAGAATGAAGTCACCAATTATTCATAGTAAGAAAAATATCAAGACAACAGTTAGAAATATTACAACTGATTTTCTACTATCAGTGTTTTAATAGCATTAAAACTTTTTCCATAAGAATGTATAGCATTAAAACTATTTCATAAGAAAGAGCCCAGTATTATATATTTAATTAAAATTAGAAGAAAATAGGGGGAAGGGGTATACTAACCCCTAGTATGACATCCATTAAAACAACAATCTAATGTAATTATTCATGTTTTTATTATTACATATTCAATTTTTATAATGATAGAATGGGGGAGAACATGATAAAATTACTTTCAATAGGAGAAAAATCCTTAAGATGACATTAAAATCTCACAAGACTTTAACAAAGAAAAATATAGTTTAAAAATATATTTTTGAGGGGGGGGGGGGGGAATTACACTCTTTATATCTCTAATAATATACTGTTTTTTTATTCAATGTATATTTAATAATATACTCATATTTTAATTACAATATCTTTATAACACAGTTAGTCCCTCAACCAAATAATTGATTTAATGCTTGTTGAATTTAAATGTGTTTAAATCTTCTTTAAAAAAAAAAAAAAAAAAAAACAGACAATGAAATTAGTAAAATTTTAGACATTTTAATCTTATTCAAATATGTAATACGTTTCTTAATAATTAAGATAATAAAAGTTCACAATGAATTTGAGAATCTGAAAATTTAACTAATCTCTAAATTTAATATTAATAAAAAAATTCATAATGTGATTTTTTTATTGACCAACACGCATAAATATTGAGTTATATATAGTACATAAAATCCATAGCTCGTTAAATAATGTATTGTGAAAAAACAGTGTAACTTAATATTTTTAAACTTCATTATTTAAAAAAAAAAAAAAAAAAAAAAAAAAAAAAAAAAAAAAAAAAAAAAAAATCCATTTACACGGAGTTGGAGTTTATTTTTATTATTTAAATTTTAATTATTGCACATTTCCAATGCAAAATTTTTATTAAGTTTTGTGAATTATTTCTGTGCACTGCACGTATTTTTTCTCTACAATTCTTTTAAGTTCAACTATACCAAGTCTGTGAAAATTGCAGTTTTGTGAACTTTCGGTGTAAATACACAGAAACTTTCTCATATACTGCTCGAGCTCGTTCTTCTTTACGCGATCAAAATGAACACAAACAGGACTGCTTCACTCTCCGTGATCGAAAACACCCTCTTAAAGTATTTATCTCAAAATCCAGAAGTCTCGCCAAGCATTTTCTCGCCACATCGTACAGAGTGGTGAGATATTTCGCTTCCCATGATGACAGGATGGAAACATGTTTACCGTGATACAAGTCGGCAAGTGAAGGATGAACGTAAGTTAAACAGAAGTGACCAAACATTAAGTTATATTTTATTTAGAATAAAGTTATATTTAAATGCTGAAATAAAGATAATAAAAGTATTTAAATTAGACTTACACTATTGAAACTTAAAGTGATTTAGCCAGAATTTATTTACTGATAAGTATAAAGGATCTATAGAATGTAAGTTGGATGAAATGGGGAAGAATGGAATGGGACATAGTTTGAGTGGAGCGATAAGAATAGAGGGAAAATATAAATATATTTTCCTAACAAATAGCGCCCCTCTTGTTGCTCATTGAAAAAAAAATAGTGCCCTTCTTGCCCCACACTTGAAAAAACGTAGCCCTTAAATGATGATGCTTACGCGCTATCGTGTGCAAATTACTTAAGAACTCGGCGACGAAATGAAAAAAAAAAGCTCTTACGTGTCTTGTAAGACGCTTAATTTCGTCAAAAAATTGCAAAAACTGGCAAATTTTGTTAAAAATCCTGAAAAAACGGCAGATTTCGGCAAAAGATTTGCGAAAAAACGGTAAATTTTGTCCAAAGATCATAAAAAAATGTCAAATTTCTTCTAAAAATCGTGATGACACTGAAAATTTTGTCAAACGTATCGCGAAAAACGGCAAATTCCGTTTAAAAATCGCCATAAAATGGCAGATTTTGTCGAAAGATTTGAGAAAAGACGGCAAGTTTCGCCCAAAAATCGTAATAAAACAGAAAATTCTGTGAAAAAATTCGCGAAAAACGATAAATTTTGCCCAAAATTCATGGAAAACAACACAAAATTAGTAAAAAAAATCGTGATAAAACGGCAGATTTCGTCAAGAGATTTGCGAAAAAAAAGGCAAATTTCAACAAAAATAAAAAAACTCGACAGTTTAAACTCGACAAAATTGGCGGTTTTTCACAATCTTTTAACAAAATTTGCAGTTTTTTCACGAAATTTTTTGTTTTTTTGCAACTTTTTAGCAAAATGTGCCTTTTTGCGATCTTTTGACAAAATCTGTTTTTTTTTTTTTTTTTTTTTTTTTTTCCGCTATTATTTAACAAAATTTGCTGTTTTTGCAATCTTTTAAGAAAATTGGCCTTTTTTCGTGATTTTTTAATAAAATTTACCTTCCTTGAAATTTTTTGACAAAATTTCTATTTTTTCACGACTTTTTAAACCGCTAGATTCTAGATTAAACTCTATAAAAGTGACCTTAAAAATCTAAAAAGTGCCCTGAAGAATTGAAAAGTGCCCTTTTTAGAACAGTAGCGCCCTGCCCTTTTTTAAAGCTGGGGGAAACTGTATTTATCAATGAATCTCTATTTATATGTAAATGTTTCACTTATATTTTAATATCGTTAATCCATATCCCATGCGTTGGAGACTCTGAAAAATGTTATACACTAAAACTTTTTAAGACGGAATCACATAGGAAAGAAAGAATACGTTATAGACAGATGCTCTCCCTAGAAGATGTAATAGGAGCTTATTTTCTTTTCAGGTACTATTGCATTTATTTTGCATGGATCAACATATTTTCCGTTTAAGACAATTCTGTCATAGGCAGATTTTTTTTTCACTGGTTTTATTGTATTTAATTTTTTTAGCCTTTGAATAATCTATTTTTTAAAAAAATAAATTTTAAAGGCCTTTTTTTTTTTTTTTTTTTTTTTTTGTAAAATAAAGATTTTTAAATCTATATGTTTTTCGTAAAAAATTCGATTGAGCCAAATTTTATTTATTTTATGCACGTACTAAGTCAGTCAGAGACAGTGATTTTAATATGGGTTTTGTCGAGACCGGGTTTGAAATTTCATCCAGAGTGTGCCTAAGTTGAAGAATGTAGTCCTCTCCTATATGAAAAGTACGCTAGGCTCGGCCTGGCGGGTCTTCAGAAAAAAGTAACATCTCGGTCCTGGCCTTACCTGGGCCCCGAATACAGATTTTTTAACATCCTGATAAAAAGCCGATAAAAATACGATACGAATATATAACATTCCGATAAAAAGCCTGAAATTGTCAGAGGTAAATTTAAAAAGAAAAAAAAAAAAGACCTAATCGGCATCTTAGAAAAAGCGTTTTTTTAAATAACTGGCCGACATTTAAACAATACACTTCGTTTTTCTGCATAATGAATTTTTTATCCTCTATTTCTTGTCTTTAAATTATTAAATTTTAAGAATTTTTAAAAGAAAAAAGAACTTGAAACATGCCATTTTTTATTTTTTTACATTAGTTTTGTTTCGGCAAATTTGAAAAAATGTTTACTTTTGAAAAAATGTTTGCTTTTGAAAATATGATTTTTTTAAAAGTTATATTATTTTTTCAATAAACATTTTTAATACATGGTTCGTACGCTCTGGAAAAAATAGAAAAAGTGCTGGAAAAAAAAGTATTCATTTTCAAGGAATGAAAAGTGCTGGAAAAACAAGTATTCATTTTCAAGGAATGAAAAGTGCTGGAAAGAAAAAGATTCATTTTCAAAGAATGAAAAGTGCTGGAAAAAAAATATATATATATATATTAGTGCTTAAATTTTGAAATTTCCTAAAGAAAACCCTTCATACATTTTATTTTAAAAAAATTTACTACAATCGTATATTTCCTTTCCCAATGCAACATTGAATCACCTGCAACCAAAGACTTCCTTCTCTCCTCTTAACAACCCTTTTGGCATCTTTCCTTGGCTGTAAAAATCGGATGCATGCAGTAGCCAGAAGTGTGTTGCCAATGTGCTCTTCCTGCCAGATGAGAGAAGAGAGCAGACGCTTACGGCACTTTTTACTACACATTAGCAGCTGGGAAGTGCGACTCAGGATAACAAATCAGAATGCACTAGCTTTAGAATAACTTCGCTTTTTCAACAGGAAGATATGTTTGTTTTTCCGCGGGGCATTGGGGTCTTTTTGCCGAGTCGATGTAATTGGTTGCTTGTTAGTCCTGCTTTCCAGATATTTGACGTCAACAATTTTGCGCCTTTTACAAGTCTCTTTTAGTTTTTGTTTCAAACGTGTCTTTGTTTTAATGTGATCTATTCCGGATTTTACAATATGATTTTTACGATCGATTTTATTTTTTAATTTCTTTCATCAGTCATATAATCAGTAAAGAAATATGGCAGGAAAGTGCGTTTTCAATGATTTATGGATTGAAAAACTGGAATATAAACTGTGGCAAAAGATACTGGAAGTTATTAATACATTAAAAGATTTGCAAAGAATTTAACTCAATTTGAATTTGGACTTATATTTTACTAAGTTTTATTAGCCAAGAAGAATTTTTTTTCTTTTGATCAGGGGTGATTCTCGTCCGAAATTTCCGAAAATTTGAAATTGGGTTATCAGTTGCGCATAGTTGCCAACTTGTACGATTTTGCTCGCGCGGAAAAAACAATCTCTGAGAAATGCAAATTTCGTGAAAGGATAGCACAAAAAACACACATTTCGTCAATATTTCGTGGAAAAATGAGATTTCGTTGGTGTTTTTGTCAGCAAACTTTATCAAAAGATAGCTGAAAAACTCAAATTTCCTTTGTGGATCGCAGAAAAATGGCAATTTCACCCAAATAACGCAGATAAAACGCTGATTTCGTCTGAAGGCCGCAAGAAAACGTCGATTTCGTCTAATGATTGCAGATATAACGTCGATTTCGTTAAAAGATCGCTTACAAATATTTTGTCAAAAGATAATAAAAAAAAAAAACGATTTCATCAAAAGATCACGGAAAAAACTCCGATTTCATCAAAAGGTCACGGAAAAAACGCCGATTTCGTCAAAAGATCGCGGGGATAAAATGCCGTTTTCGAGAAAAGATTGCTTAAAAATGCAAATTTTGTCTAAAGATTGTCTAAAAAACGCCGATTTCCTAAAAAAAAAAAAAAAAGAAAAAAAAAAACCACGGGAAACGCCGATTTTGTCTGAAAATTGTGGATACCCCTCCCCGCTGCCGATTTCCGAAAATGCAATGTGAATAACCGAAAAAAAAAATTTCACCCAGAATCACCCTTGCTTTTGATTTTACATTTTAATCTAAATTTACATTTAATCTTCATTTACTTTTTAATTAATATTTTAATCCTTTTTCTCTTTTTATATTACAAATAAAACTTCATTAGATGAAAATTTAGAAAGTATCTTTACTAACGAATAATTAAACACACAGGTAACATGATGACTATTTCCTTTATGATATATTATTCTAGAGCCATTTTTATGCATGCATTAAAATAGCCCTTGAAAAGTCCTTGAAAAGTGCTTGAATTTTATTTGGTCTCAAGTGTATGAACCATGTAATAGTTTTAAAATTAATATAAAATAAAACCTTGGAACAAAACTAAAATCATATTTTCGTCTAATTAAATGCAAAGAAATTGAAATCCGATAAATAATGTTACGAGTTGCAACGATTTTTGATTGTCCCATTTAAACCAGTACTAACCACATGAAACTTTTATAAATTGCATGAGAAATTTTAGAATGTGATTTTCTTAGCAAATTATAAGGCTAACCATCACAAAAAAAGAAAAAAATCAAAATTCTAACTCAAGAAATAGATTTTTTACGTGTTTTCTAGAACTGTTAAAGTAACATTGTTTTTTGAATTGTGCGCATTTCAATTTGTGTCTAATCCCTTAAAACCTGATGAATTTTTTAAACGGCTATAACTTTAGAAATTTTGGCGATATGAAGATGCAACTTTTTTGTGTCTTATTCAGGACTGAATAAGGAAAGTTTTCCTAACTGGAATTTTTGTCCTACGGGGGTCATATAAAAATTTAATTTTCATAACTTTCCAACTAGACCCCCCCATGGAGTCGCAATTTATCTTATTAAAAATTTCACATTTTTTTATGAAATTTTGCAATTGGAAGTATTGGTCTCAGGGCAATATTTAAGGAGATAGCCTATTGTTTCGATATTTACGACTCACCCTGTATATATACATATGTGTGTGTGTTTCATAATTTAACAAGATGTCAGAATTTTCGGCAATTTACTCTATTACTTTTTATTTAACTCTTTATCTACTGACGGTACTTATAAGTACCATTAAAATTACTAATTATAAAATTCTTTTAAAATATCAATTAGTTGTAATACTGTTTAGAATGAGCTACAGATACATAACTTCATTTTGTTCCAAAAGCATTATTGGTTACACAAAATAAAAATATTTTTAAAAAGATAATTTCTTTTGCCTTTATATCTTTACAGCTTTCTTGGCACTGTGGGAGGGGAATGTGGATTTTTCAATTTGGAAATATTTCTATATTTATATTGTAAGAATATCATATCTGCACATTTTATAATTCTACAAAATACTAAGAAAACAATTTAAAATAAAAGATTTGAGTGGTGTTATAAATATTGCACAAAACCCCTGTAAATTCAAATTTAATTAATCCTTCAAAAACATTCAATCCTTGTAAAATCTTTCAAAAATTTATTAAATGATTATGTAAATTATATAATTTAGTTTAAACATTTTATATAAAATGCTTTTGAATGTAAAATTTTTGTGAATTCATAATTCGGTAGATAAAGGGTTAAATAATAAAATATATGGCAGACATAATCCTTAGCAGCTTACAGGATGGACTTCAGACAGCAAATACATAGATGTATATCTTTGAAATTTCTCTTCTCCTTAGGGTTACCAGTTAAAAAGAGCCATGTGGTGTAGTTAAATTAACCATAAAATGGGCTAACTGGCTACTCTGCCTAACTCGTGTTTATTAATCATTGGGCCTGTATCCAAATTGAAGGACGACTCATTGATAAACTAATTAATAGGTCTAATATTTATAATTTTCTTACAATTTCCCTCTTTCCAGACAAGTTCCCATGGATGGACTGGCATGAGATTTGTTTTAAAAGAATAAAGCATACTTTATTAAAGAGATGTTAAAGTTTTGTAAATGAATTTCTTTTAATCAAGCTGCAAGGAGATAAAGTTATTTCTTTTGTGTTGTTAACCCGCGGTTGATCGCGCATTGGTCATTTAGCCACAAAAATTCATTAGCTTCCTATTAACCCATCTCCCCTTAAAGATACAATGGTGTAACGCCATTTAACTGACCTTCACTGGTCGACCTTCTGTCTACAGAAATTGCAAGTCATTCCTGTGTTTTCTCATGATTTTATTACTTTCTAAAGTTGAATTCAGTCTGAATGACCGTGTTGTGAGCAGTGACGTTGCTCCAATTTTTTCTTCCTAGCATTCATTTTTCTCACTACCCCGAAATTCTCAGAAAGGGTTTTCTGGAAATCACAGTGTCCCTTCGTTTCTTCCCCCTCTCTCTTTTTTCTCTTTCTGCTTTTTTGCTAGAGTGTTTGATTACTTTTCCAATGCATTATAAAAAAATTCTAGCTGTTCAAGAAGTTTTAACAATTTTTGATAATTTAGAAATGAGCTGTATTAACGATGAAGCCTTTACATAATGTAGTTCTAAACAAAGAAGAGGAAAGTGATAGTAAAAAGCTGAAAAATTATGAAAGAAAAAATAAATGCTCTGTATCGCCGTCCTTTTTTTTCTTTATTTCTTGTAAAGATAATATTAGAAAGTAGGAAAAAAAATCTACCAAGAGCAAATATACGACTTAGACAAGATAATATTCTTTGTGAAACACTAGGAGTATGCGACAGCGCAAAACATGCATTGATAATATTTGTTGCCTGAAAACTGTTTTTTAATAATTCTATTCTAGAGACAATTGTGAACTATACAAATATGTTAATATAAACTCAACGACCTATATTTTTAACATAATATGTAAGAATCTAAGAATATGGAAGGATAAGTAATAAAAAACCGCCTTTTTTTTTTTTTTTTAACTTATGAATATTGCGAGAATAAATTTCAAGTTACTTTTCCAAAAAATACGTGTAAAATGGTTGTGTTTAATTTAATAAAGGACCATAGAAATGAAAAAAAAGTTGTTCGATCTGCACAAACTGAAAGATGTATTTTTTGCACGATAAAGCAGAAAAGGAAGCAAAACAATTTTGTCAACACTGTACTTTGTATATCTACAAAGAAAATACTTATAATTTATTTGTTGAGTGTGCTACATAATACGAACTTTCTAATGTAGATTAGAATGTATGCAAATAAAAAACTTTTTTTTTTTTGATAATTCAGGTAATGTTTATAAAGTACAAGAAATGGATAACCACGTTTCTAAAATGTATATATTTTTAAAATGTTTGTTGTCAATAAAAATACACATTATTTAACAATGCCAAAACAACGCCCCTATTTTTTTTTTTTTTTTTTTTTTTTTTTTTTTTTTAACTCGAATTTAAAGAGTACATAGTGCTGAGTTCTAATAAAGTTAACTTTCTTGGCATTTAATTTCACAAATCATTATTCATTAATAATGTTTTTCTTTTCAAAAGCGAAATTCATTGAAAATAAATTATACTTTAATAAATATTGTATTTAATTACAAAATAATATTTATTTACATTAAATATTGCATCTTTTTAATATTGATTGGCGCCTAAAAATGAAACATTATCAAAATCAATGTTGACAGTTTTCCCCCAAAAAACTGATTTATCTATATCAAATTTAATATCTACGTGGGAAAATTTATTCAAAATTTATTCTCTTTTAATTAGCTATTTATTGTATCTTTATAATTTCAGTCCCATTATATAATAATTTTTACCGTTTTTACAAATTTTGAAAAAAAAAAGTTATTAATATATTTATTATTTATTTTCTTTTTTAATATTATTCATATATTTTCATTTGTTGCATATATTTTTCATTAAAAAAGGGTACTAAATTATCAAATCTCTAAAGTTGCACATTTCAAAAACGAATCAACGAAAAGAAAAAATAATAAAAATAAAATAAAGAAATGAAAAGTAACTACTGCTTTTATGTTACTAATTACGAAGAAAGGGTCATTTTATCTGGATTTTTATATCCATATAGATAGGGTAATAAAAACATCTAAGATATATTTTTTCACCATTAATTGGCCTCTAGTGTCAGACCATCGTCATAACCAACCTGAGTACATTGCTGTATTTTGAAAAAAATCTGTATCACGATTTCAATGTTATAACTGAAAGTATCTTTTAATTCATTATTCATTGTATCTTTACAATTTCAGTTGGAGTAAATAGTAATTCTTATCTTTTTACAAACTTTGAAATAAAAAAAGATGAAAAGAAGTTATTAAAAAATTATATACACACACACACACACATATATATATATAATTACTGTATTATAAAACCTCTAAAGTTGTACATGCTAAAAAGAATCAAGGAAAAGAAAAAATATGAAAAGTAGCTCCTGTTTTTGTGTTAATAATTTAAAAAAGGGTTATTTTATCTTCTTTTCTTATATCTACATCGAAATAGTAAGACAAATTATATTTGAGATGTATTTTTTCAACTTCAGTTGGTTCCTAGTACCAGACCACCGTCAAAAGTAAACTGACATCATTGCTGTCCTTTCAAAAAATATGTATCATGATTTCAAATTTAAAAAAAAAATGAAAATATCTTTTAATTCATTATTCATTGTATCTTTAGAAAATCAGTTAGATTATGTAATAACTTTTATCATTTTTACAAATTAAGAAAAGAAAAAATAATTTAATGAAATTTAATAAATTTTATTTAAAGGTTAATCAAATATATACTTAACGTAATTGCGTACTAATCGCTATAACATATATCTTTTCGCATTCAAGCAATACTTTCCCCTTGAATTCTCTGTTTTCGATCTTCTAGGAATAATGGCAATTTTCCTCTGTTTCTTCAGCCAAAAGAAAACGTGGCGAATAGACCGAGCGCGACTAATCACGTGCGAAAAAAAGCTGTGACTACTCCCGGGTTAATGGGACTCAGAAGTTGAAAGCTTTTCAAAAATTTGATTTTTTTTTAATGATCTAGTTTGATTATTCAATTAATTCTTAATTCAATGCAAAAAACTGCACAAAAATATTTGTATTTTTAACGTAGTTATAAGCATTTATGCATAAACTCTTTCATAGCCGCACCCATATAATTTCAACTTTAAGTCGCGTTTTCTCAAAACTTGATTTTTGATGACTAACACCAAGATTTAAAAAAAAACTATTTAATAGAGCAGCTTTTTTTTTTTTTTTTTTTTTTTTTTTTTTTTTTTTTTTTGCATGCATATAACATCATTATCTATAGAATGAATTAAGGATATAGCTATCACTTAAAAAAATCATTATTAAAAAATCTCTCAAATTTTAAAATTTTAAAAACCTCTAAAAATACAACATTTTTTTCATTAAAAATACTCAAAATATTAAACTATCTAAAATATATTTATTCATTCTATAGATAATGATATTATATGCATGCAAAAAAAATTAAGCCATTCCATCAAATAGTTTTTTTTTTAAATCTTGGTGTTAGTCGTCAAAAATCAAGTTTTGAGAAAACGTGACTTAAAAGTTGAAATTATATGGATGTGGCTATGAAAGTGTTGATACATAAATGCTTATAACTCCGTTAAAAATGCAAATATTTTTATGTGGTTTTTGCATTGATTTAAGAATTAATTGAATAATCAAACTAGATCATAAAAAAATTGATTTTTTAAAAAATTTTCAACCTCTGAGTCTTCTTAATATGTAATATCACTACAGTAAGAATAATACAAATAATAAGAATAATATTACTAAAATTCACAATACTATAAGCTATTAAACTTAATAAAAACAATTGAATTGATAAATGTAAGACATTGGTAATATTATTTGTAAAATAAAATAATCAAAATAAGAAAAATATTCTGGAATTATCACTAAGTCCAATATCACATGTAAAATACAAACTTGAATGAAAATATCTTGACCAGGGTTGCAGAATATGTCCAATCCATCAATCTAGCATCGAGGGAAATGTTGGTCATCTAGGGAAATTTTGCACAAAAATATACAATTGATTTTGATTTTAACAATGAATTACATAGTTACTCAAGACAGAAAAATTGCCGCTAGAATTAGAAAGATCTGTCTGGTGACCTTTACAAAATTGATCTCAGAATCATATACAGGGTGTTTCTAAATTCATGGTACAAACTTTAAGGGGTGATAGTACACATCAAGACAAACAATATTAAATAGGATACTAAGGGTCCCAAACATCTTCCGAAGGAGATAGGCGCCATTAAAGTTTAGGGTCCAAAAATTCAAATGATTATAAAAAACAGAAAAATTGGTCGATTCGTTTGCGGTTTTCACTAAAACTATTCTTTATGTCAGTATTGTCTTGAAAATAAATTATAAAGATAAATTTCAAAAAATACCGATAGAGAGCGCTTAACACTTTGGAGTGACGTACAACTATTTTTTACCGTTATTTTTTGCATTTCATTAATTTTTTTACAAGCTTAGACATAAACTTAAATTTTGAGCTCGAAATCTAAGTCGTTGAGAGTGGTTAAGCAGCCCTAACTGAACTGTAAGGGGAGGGTCAAATTCCAAATGACTATAAAAAACAGAAAAATTGGTCGATTCATTTGCGGCTTTCTCTAAAACCATTCTTTATGTTAGTATTTCCTTGAAAATAAATTTTAAACATAAATTTCAAAAAATGCCGATTGAAGGCGCTTTAGACTTTGGAATAAATTATGAGCTATTTTTTACTGTTATTTTTTGCATCTCATAAATTTTTTTTTAGAAGCTTAGACATAAACTTAAATTTTGAGATGAAAATCTGAATCGTTGAGAGTGGTTAAGTAGCGCAAACTGAACTGTGTTCAATGGGAGTGGGGAGGTTCAAATTTCAAATGATTATAAAAAATGGAAAAATTGGTTGATTCGTTTGCCGTTTTCGGTAAAACTATTCTTTATGTCAGTATTTTCTTGAAAATAAATTTTAAAGATTAATTTAAAAAAATACCATTAGAGGGCACCTTAAACTTTAAAGTAACCAACAACTATATTTAACCGTTATTTTTTGTATCTAATTAAATGCTTGTAAAAGTTCAAACTTAAATGTTGAGCTCAAAATCTGCATCGTTGTGAGTAATTAAGTAGCGGAAAATTGAAATGTATTCAAGGGGTGTGGAGGGTAACATTTTAACTCCTGAACACAGTTCAGTTTGCGCTTCTTAACCCCTCCCATCGATTTAGAATTTGAGCTCAAAATTTAAATCTAAGCATTTGCAAGCATTTAATTAGATACAAAAAATAACAGTTAAAAATAGTTGTTGGTTACTCTAAATTTTAAGGTGCCCTCTAACGGTATTTTTTGAAATTAATCTTTAAAATTTATTTTTAAGGAAATATTGACATGAAGAATAGTTTTAGCGAAAACGGCAAACGAATCGACCAATTTTTCTGTTTTTTATAATCATTTGAAATTTGAACTTCCCCACACCCATTGAACACAGTTCAGTTTGCGCTACTTAACCACTCCCAACGATTGAGATTTTCATCTCAAAATTTAAGTGTAGGTCTAAGCTGCTAAAAAAAATTATGAGATGCAAAAAATAACGGTAAAAAATAATTGTACGTTACTCCAAAGTCTAAAGCGCCCTCTATCGGCATTTTTTAAATTTTATCTTTATAATTTATTTTCACGATAATACTGACATAAAGACTAATTTTAGTGAAAATTGCAAATCACTTGACCAATTTTTCCGTTTTTTATAATCATTTGAAATTTGAACCTCCCCCCACAGTTCAGTTTGTGCTATTTAACCAGTCCCAACGATTTAGATTCTGAGCTCAAAATTTAAGTTTATTTTTAAGCTTCTGAAAAAATTTATGAGATGCAAAAAACAACGGTAAAAAGTAGCTGTACGTTACTCCAAAGTCTAAAGCGCCCTCTGTCGACATTTTTTGAAATTTATCTCTATAATTTATTTTCAAGACAATACTGTCATAAAGAATAGTTTTAGTGAAAACCGCAAACGAATCGACCATTTTTTCTGTTTTTTATAATTATTTGAATTTTTGGACCCCAAACTTTAATGGTGCCTATCTCCTTCTGAAGACGTTTGGGACCCTTAATTTCCTATTTAATATTGTTTGTCTTGATGTGTACTATCACCCCTTAAAGTTTGTACCATGAATTTAGAAACACCCTGTATACATGCGCATATATTGAAAAAGTTGGGGGAAAAAAATCTCTACCTATGGTAATACAGAATTTTTGTAAGTCTATAACCTGGCATGTTACTTTTCCACAGTAAGGCAAAATTCCTTTTCTTTTTTTTTTTTTTTTTTTTTTTTTTTTTTTTTTTTGTACTAGATTTTATCAATCCTTGGATTGATACCAATATGCATTAAAATTTTATGACATTTTTAATGAGGAGAGGAGTAGATAGCAGTAGTGGATGAAATACGACAAACAGAGCCATAGTTACCACCGGGGCCTCTAAGACTGAGGGGCCCCCAACTGATGGTTAAAAAAACTATTGATTTTAGTTTCTAGTCTTACTTCTTATAAAATGCCCAGCACCTAACTAAAAGTTAGCAATTAAAAAAAAATCAAAGTGCTAGAGTAAATGTTTTTGCATGTCTGTCGATATACTCCATACGCTTTGCATGCAAAGGCAGCTCTAGAGCAAACAGCAGAATGTTGAGTCGAATGTGTGATGTCACCTCAGCATGTTTGCCAATCCCACCGAAGCTGGTATAAGGAAGAAAATATAGGCTTCTGATCGGTTGAATAATATAAAAAGCATCTAAAAAATTCTAGAAAATCTTTCTTTTTATCTATTAATAAATACATAAAATCGAAAAAAAAATTATGAAAATCCATCTTTCAAAAGGTTTTTAAATAGAAACGTAGAATTAAGGGCGTGTTCAGCACAACTTATCAAAGTGACCAATGTTACCGACCAATTGTAGCGCAGTAAGGAAAGATGGGGATACTTGAGCCATTTTTTTAATTTTAATTTTTTTAAATCTTTTATCATTTCTTAGAATAAAATGAAATGTTGAAAATGAAAAATTGATATTTTTTCTTCAACTGAAAACCACTTTCAATTAATTTTGAACTATTTTTCTATGTCTAATAAATTTTTACTTTTTTTTTTTTTTTTACATCGTGGCTCAAGTATCCCCATAAGGGGGATACTTGAGCCAGTACGGAAAAATACCTACAAAAGTATTTTTTTTTCACTTTATTTTTGCACAAACATTTTACAGAATGATAAATTATGATGCATAAAGTCCTTCAAAACCAATTGAGAAAACAACAGGGTTCGTGATTTTTTATATTTTTTTAATAAAAATCAAAACAATTGGATTTTTTTGATTTAAATCGGATTTTTTTTTATTTAAATCAGATTTTTTTGATTTTTTTAAAAATTGCCACACATTATTATTATTTTATGATGTTTTGATTAATTTAAATAATATAAAGTTTACATACATAGACATGCATATTATAAGTATTATCTATTACTAATATTACACAATTTACATAAATGATTCATACTGTTTCAAGATAAAATTTTAGGAGGCTATGAAAAAAATCTTGATTACACAAAATGCATGAAAAACTACAAATCAGATGTCAAAAATTAATTCAACCTTCAATATTTTAATTAAAATAAAAAACATTGCAACACCTATTTAAACAAAATTAGAAGTTTTTAACTTAAGTGTTGACTGAGAAAAATGAGTTCAATTGCTGCCACCAAAATACTTAAGGCCAGAGGACACAAACTGAGATGTCATCACTAATCGACTGACTTCTCAGTAGTGTTGGAATTTACACAGGAAAATTTTGAATAGCAATTTTATTTTACTTGTGGAATATTTATCATATTATAAAACAATAGCTATTTAAACTCACTAATAAGAACTTGGAATCCCTAAATAAAAATTCAGCCAGAGAAGGAATGCTACAGTGTTGCCGCATCTGGATATTTTTTTATTGGGGGACCAAAGTACAGCACATAAAGTCATACAATTTTATTTTACCTCAACTTGCAAAAGTTTTTCTAAATACTAATGAGTAAATATTCAAATATTTAATATATTTCTGCTTAGATTTCTTTACCGTTGCAAGATTATTTTATAATTTGATTCAAATGAAATTTGAAAGCATTTTTTTCTAAACTTTACATTTATTTTACTTTTTTACTAAGCTTAAGCTTTATCTTTCTGAAAGTTGTTTGATTATACTATATGGTATATAAAACTAAATTATATTAAAGCACATTATTATGTTTGTTTCATCTGAAATTTATTAAAAAATAACTTAAAAGAAAAACTGATTTAAATCAATGATTTTTTTAAAAAAATCATTTGATTTAAATCAATGATTTTTTTAAAAAAATCATTTGATTTAAATCGTGATTTAAATCATGATTAAAATCAAGCCGATTTAAATCAACAAACCCTGGAAAACAAAGCTAGTAATGCGATCATTTTTTGTCATTAGAACTGGTGGTCGAAGGATCATTTCAACTTAAGTTATGTCGATGGTAGAAACATCCTCAGTTCAGAGCCATTTAAATTTAGAATCTGCAATTCTCTGGGCAAATTTCATTTTCAAAATATTAAGCACTTGTCCAGCAAATCTTTTTACGGTTTTCTTTCCAGCATATTTTATTAGAAACCAATCATCAATAGAAGGTTTTCTTTTGATATCATCACCATCAACAGAATTTTCCTCTAATGATATTGTCGAACTCATGCTTTTACTTGAGTAACTGTCGGAATCTAAGCAAGATGTATCATTCTACTATTTCAAACACTTTTTTGATTTCAGAGGAAAAGATTTTGTCTTCCCCTTTAGCTCCATAGGTAAGTTTGAACTGTGATTTTTGTTGCTTTTCTTGGTTTTTTATGCACTTTTTTTACCAATTCTTCTTCAATTTTCTTAGTTAAAAAAAAAAAAAAAAAAAAAAAAAAAAAAAAAAAAAAGTTGCTGCAACAGAGATTACAATTTCAATATAAAATATTAATCTTAATATATTATATTAACAAGTAAGAAAAATCATGCGTTAAGCATAGATTATGAAACACTTTCCAACACTTCCTGTAATATTTAACAAAACTTTGTTATTTAGGGAAATAAGATGCTAATGTCTATACCCAAATATGTATACCAATACTTTTTAACAGCCCTGTATTTGATCAGTTTGTTGATATATATATACTATATGATGTGAAAATTTAGTTTAGCGAGAAAATACTAATTGAGAATTCTCTTTCAGCACTTTATTCTAATAGAAGGAAAACACTTCAATACTTTTGTTCAGCCCTGTAATTTACCTAGTACCTTTATTACACGCCATTATTTTGTTAAAATTTAGTTCAAACAAACACACTCTTAAAACTACTTAAATCATATTTCCAGAAATTATTATCTATGGGTAACCATGTGGCTAGTTCTTTGCGTGACCCTGTATACCCTTTAATCTATATTCTACAAACATTTCTTAGTAAACTGAAAGCAATTCAATGTAAAAATGCATAACTTACTTAAAAACCAGCTCTAAGTTAATTACTCTCATATTCAGTAACCCATATGAGCTCTTTTGTGTAACCCTGTATATCAACTATAACATTTATATACGCCATACAATATGCAGAAAATTTAGTAAAATTTAAAAGTGCATATCATAATTGAAAAAATGCATTTCAACCATCCATCAGCCATTATCGATAATATACAGTATTTCAGATAAAAATATAAGATTTGAAATATTTTGTTTGACCCTGTAAATGCTATACACTTCATATTATACGTTAAATAATAAGTCTCAATGGCGTATATCAATTTTATGATAATTGAAATCGTTTAACGTTATTAAAATATGTCACAAACAATTCCCCCCTTTATTATTGTGTAATCTAATTTTTTTGAATGGCCCTGTATATGAATAATAACTATTATTTTGACAGCATATTTTAAATAATGCATATTTTAGTGCACTTTGCGAATGCATGTAAATTTGAATAAGTTTGACGGGGTGTAAAACCTTTAAAATGCACTTTAAGCGATTTTTTTCCCATTGGCCGTAATGTATCGGAAAAATTTTGGCTATCCCTGTAAATAAACTAATCATAGTAGAAAATTCATTTTCAATAGGGTTCGTGCTGGGGTAAACATCAATAACATATAAAAATTTCTTAGCAATCCGAGTATATTTACGGGAGTTACAGTGCGGACAGATGGCCATCCGGCCAGACGGACAGAAGGCCAGACAAACCAAATGCATAGACACTTTTCAACTTTGTTGGAAAGTGTTAATAACGTCCTAAAATTTCATGGCAATCCGAGTACCTTAACGATTTTTCCCCATAGGCCGTAATGTAATGGGAAACTTTTGATTAGCCCTGTAGATAAACTAATCATGTTAGAAACTTCGTTTTCGATAGGGCTTGTGCTAGGGTACACGTCAATAACGTCCTAAAATTTCATTGTAATTCGAGTATATTAACGATTTTCTCCATAGGCCGTAATGTAATGGGAAATTTTTGATTCTCTCTGTAGATAAACTAATCATGGTAGAAACTTCATTTTCAATAGGGTTTGTGCCAGGGTTGGCAAATTTTTGACACATGACAGTTTTTACCGGATTTTACCATGGTTTTTACCGTCATGTCAAAAACCTCTTTGTCGAAAACTGTCAAAAACCTATTTTTTAGCAGTTTGTTTTTACAAAATAATATCTTTTTTTTCATTCTATCTTTAATGTTAAGTCATTTTACGTGAAATATTCAGTATCAGAAAGACTCTAAAGTATATTTATTCACCCCCCAAAAAACTGCATTAAAAAATAAATAAAGCATTTAAGAATCTCTGTAAATGTAATAATAATTTAAGAATAATTTTAAAAGTAAAAGATTTTTACTCGTACAGTCATAGGTATGTAATAAAAGTATGTAATGTGTTATTTCTTTCAATTCACTTTAAATAATACCTAAATAATTTTAAATAAAATTTAAACAGGACGTACATAAATTATCTGACTTTATGGTAGTTTTAATACATTTCAATTTAAAAAGTATCTCATGACTATTCAGGTAAAAATTTATATCTAAAAATATAGGTGCTGGAATGGTCTATAAGATTCATACATATTTGCACTAGAGTTCACAAATAAAAACTATGGTATATAAATATAAAAATTACTATTATATTCTGACTTTTAGGTAGCTTTCATTACAAAAAGTAAAAAGCTACCTATTGCAGCCGTCCGGAGGAAATCACTTCTGGAAAATTTTGGTATATTTTCATCGATCATGACCCCCAGACCTCAAAACCACCCTCTGTTCAAATGTTGACATATATATATATATATATATATATATATATATAACCATATATATATATATCTGATTTTTGTCATGCGATAACTAACGTATTTATGAACCGATTTGAATGAAACTTGGTATGCACATAGTACATACAAATGTCTCGACCGAGTTCGTTGGTCAGCATCATCCGCCATTTTGTTTCAAAATGGTGGCCATTTTAAATTTTTTAAAGAATTTAAAATTAAATGCGAAAACATTAAAAGTTGAAAAATATTCTTCTTTTGCGTGTTAGAACTTAAAACAAAGATTCCAGAACACTTTCTATTTTGTCTATATCTTAAAAAATGATTGAGTTATAGCACTTTGAATTTTTCTTATGGCTGTTATTTGGAAACGATCTGATTTTTGTCACGTGATAACACGCGTATTTATGAACCGATTTCAATGAAACTTGGTTTGTACATAGTACATACAAATGTCTCGACCGAGTTCGTTGGCCAGCATCATCCGCCATTTTGTTTAAAAATGGTAGCCATTTTAAATTTTTAAAAAAAATTTAAAATTAAATGCGAAAACATTAAAAGTTGAACAATATTTTTCTTTTACGTGTTAGAACTTAAAACAAAGATTCCAGAACACTTTTTATTTTGTCTATATCTTAAAAAATGATTGAGTTATAGCACTTTGAATTTTTCTTATGGCTGTCATTTTGAAACGATCTGATTTTTGTCACGTGATAACACGCGTATTTATGAACCGATTTCAATGAAACTTGGTATGTACATAGTACATACAAATGTCTCGACCGAGTTCATTGGCCAGCAACATCCACCATTTTGTTTCAAAATAGTGGCCATTTTAAATTTTTTTAAAAATTTAAAATTTAAAATTAAATGCGAAAAAATTAAAAGTTGAAAAATATTTTTCTTCTACGTGTAAGAACTTAAAAAAACGATTCCAGAACACTTTTTATTTTGTCTATATCTTAAAAAATGATTGAGTTATAGCACTTTGAATTTTGCTTATGGCTGACATTTTGAAACGGTCTGATCTGAACGATCCACAATGTTGCTTTAAAACGGCATACACTTTATGATATCGTGGAATTTGGTGACTCTTTAAATCGCTTAAAATAAAACCAAGTTGAATAAAAGATGACTAATTTTTAAAAATTCCTATCAATATTCAGTCTTGACAAAAACTAGTATTCAATCTTATAAAATCACTAATTTTATAAGATTATTTCCACTAATTTGAGCTTAGTATTCTTGAACAATGTAACTTACTTTAAAATAAATAAATAAATATATAAGTATATGAAAGCTACCTCTTCCTCCCGGCATTGCCGGAAGGACTTTTCTTAAATATTGTTTTCTATTCATTAAATTTTAAGTCTAAGAACTTTAAATTGAAAAGTGTATCTTAGAGATTTCTATCAAAATTTTATCAATATAAAAATTTTAAGAATCTGCTTACTGAACTGAAAATAAAAGTCACTATTTAATGGCATTTATAAAATGCATAAGATAAGCATTTTGAAATATTATATTGAATAATAATCAAATTTATTCAATGACAATCTTTGACATCCATTGTCATATCATATAACAGCATTTTTGCATCTCTATAATGATTTTAATGTAATTTTTTTTAAATTAAAAATGCATATTGAATGTTACTTAATAATTATAACCTGTTATTATCATTTAATATTAATGTTCATTGCAGTTAGTAGAATCATATTAGTGAAGATTATGATAAATATTGTTCTTTCCTTTCATTCTTGTATTTTTAAATATTTTCCATTTAGGAAAACCTTCTTTTAAATAAATTTAACAAATGTAATTAAAGATAATATTAATAACAAGAACAACGAGGAAAAATCAATTTAGAAATAAATTGTATGTTGCACTTGCATTATAAATCGGAGAAAATAAAAAATTATAGGTTTTTGATGGAATAAACCGGTAAAAACACAGTTTTTACCACTGTCATGTCAAAAACCAGTTTTTGACGTCAAAAACCCAACCTTTGTGCTAGGATAAATGTCAATAACTTCCTAAAATTTCATGGCAATCCGAGTATATTTACGTGAGTTAGAGCGCGGACAGACGGACATACGGACAGACAAACCGAATGCATAAACACTTTTCAACTTTGTTGGAAAGTGTTAAAAAATAAATATTTTAATATGTTGGACCTAACTAACTAAAGTATTAGAGATTATGACCTGTAAAACAGTTTTTAAAAGTTATTTTAATTTAATAAAAGTTAAACTGAAAACTATGTTTACATCTATCTAGGCAGGCTATTTTGTTAGTCAAAATGAAAAATAAAATGGATATTTTCATTAAAAAAATATACATTTTTAAACATTTTTTACGTCATTTTTTTTTAAGAAAAAAAAAATAAAATGAAAAATTATTCTCCCTTTTATCCAGAAAGAAATCTGTTAGTGAATATAAGGATGTAATTTTATTTTTTGTTTGTTTAACCCATGTCTAATTTCCTACTGGGCTGTGGTTGAGCCATGGCTCAAGTATCCCCAATCTCACTGGCTCAAGTATCCCCACTATCACTATTTTTGTTTATCAGAGTTGTACCAAATAAAGCACGCAGCTATTAGAACTATTTTAGATTCAAAATACAATTGAAATTATACTTATTAAATTTATGTATATATTGCAACTTTAAACAAAACTTTGATTACCCCCCTCCCCCCCCCAAAAAAAAAAACCCCATGCACTTTAATATTTACTTCAGATAAGGGAAAAAACAACTATTAATCAGTATACTTTCAAAATGGTATCAATGTGTGTGATTTCTTTTTTACATGTTCAGAACGTTAAATATGTTACCATATTGCCAATTTTAGAAAGAAAAATTAACCAACTGTAGAGATAATAGGGGTGGCTCAAGTATCCCCACTCTCCCCTATGAAAGCGAATTGTGGCACTAATGAAAACTATCTTGTTGAATTGTATTATAGCTGACGTCACACTTCGCCTTGATTTTCATTTTGTACTTGTCTACAATCGTTAAGTAACCGGTAAGTGATCGGTAAGTTGTTCTGAACACGGCCTTGGTTATATAAACTGGAAAATGATCTTAAACAAAATGCTTTTAAAAGTATTCAACCAATCAGAAGTCCGTATTTCCTCCCCTATGCTAACTTTAGTAAAATCGGCAAAAATTGGAAAAAAATATAAAAAACTGCACCAGGGGCAAAGTTTCAATTAGCCCCACCATGGGAGCCCCCGGGGATTTTGCCCCGGGGCCATCAAGTTTATAGTTACGGCCCTGACGACAAAAATGCGAGTATGAACAGTGCCAAGTTGAACAAAGTTCATCAAAGGATCACAAAAATAAAGAAAAAAAAAATAGTCGAAGTATTGTAGAAAAAAAATGTGATTATTGTCTACAAATAACAAAAAAAAAAATGCAATTTTTGTCTAAGAATCATGAAAAAAATGCAGTTTCCATCAAGGGATTACAGGGAAAAATGGAATTTCTATCAAAAGATTGCAACAAAAATGACATTTCCATCAAAATACATGATTTTTGAGAAAGATTATGAAAAAGATGAAATTTTTGTTAAAGAATTGTGAAAAAATGCAAATTTCTTCAAAGTATCATGTAAAATATATTATTTTAATCAAAAAATTATGCAAAATATAGAATTTTTGGCTAAAAGTCATGTAAAATACACAATTTTAATTGAAAAGATGTTAATTTTGTAAAAGAATTGAGAAAAAGTTGTGCATTACATTGAAAAACATTTTCTGCACCTCTGATCTTGACATCATTCAGTAGTGTCTACACTCTTAAAACTATACTCATAAAAAATGTAAAATTTAATGGTCAAATATCATTTAATAACAATTCATATGATATCTAATACTTTAAGTAGTTGTGATAAACTTGTTGAGTATGGAATTGGTCATTGAGAAAAACATACCTTAGTTTGGAGGCATGTATTATTATTGTTACTTTATAGTCCTTTTTCATCAGCCTGTTAGATTTATTTATTTTAAAACTTGCATTAGGTTTTTTTTTTCTACAATTTGATATGGACCAGAAAAAGGCAGTCTTAATTTCTGAGTGTTCGGATAATGAAATTCTTTCGCTATGACTAACTAGATCACCAGGTTTGAAAGGCACCTCCACAAATTTTAAGTCATATCTGACTTTCTTTTTCAATTGATGTTCATCTATTCTTTGGAAAGCCTCTTTCCTGGCTTCCTCAACAGTGGGATAATAATTTTCATTGCCTAATACTGATGGATAACGTAATTGACAGAACATTAAATATGCATGGGGGTATTTGGTTACTGAGTGTGGTGTATTATTGTACTCATGCACTCACAAATCAAGGCAGACAACCGCATTTACTGTTTTCCAGATTTTTCTGGCCTTTTTACTAATCATATATATCAGGTTAATTTCTTATTATTATATATGCACCATAAATTAATATTTTTTCCACATGGATAATATTTCTAAAATTTTGCTTTTAAAGGCTTTAGTACTTCACTTAACCTACAGCATGTTTTTTAATTAGGACTAATAGTGAGATTGAATTTATGCATATTTGTATAAGACATTTGTATTTTTATTAATGATTTTTCTTTCCTGATGTGTAAGATTTTAAAATTTATACTTTAATCTGCTTCATAGATAAAAGTTTATTTTGATATTATCATCTTTCACATTTTTCTAATTTGAATATATTCTTAATTTTAGTAACTCACTTGATAATTACACATTTTCTGAGCTTGAAAATACATGCAAAATATGTGTACATTTTTTTGTGTGTTTTAGGTTGTTGGCCGACCTGTGTCCCAAAATCTTCAGAATAGCATATCTGCACAACAGATGCAAGGTGGAGCTCCAGTATCTTCAACACTTCCTCATGAATTGAATTCAAATACATATTCATTGTTCAACTCTCCATGGCCTTCTGGCTTAACCGTGCCCAGACCAACCAAAGAAGGTATTTGATTTAGTTATTTCAAAGAACATCTTAATTTATTTATTTTTTTATTTATTTATTTTTTATTTTTTTTTTTTGTGCATTTTATTTGTTTATTAACTATAAGCTAATGCATTTTTTTATATACTTAAAAGCTAATGAAATTTTATAGAGATTAGTATTTTCAGAATCACTTAATGTCACAAAAAGGGCTATTACAACTGGTTTGTCACCTGCCCAGCCAAGGATTTATTTCACCAGCCCGCAAGATGCAATACACACGCAGTTGAAAATATTTATGACAAAACCACATGCAATTACAGACGAAATTACTATTACTACAATGCATTTTGTAATTATTTTTTCCTATAATATTAAAAGATATATACAGCAGAGATAAGCTTAATATCAGATAGAACTTAGTATCATATTTACATTGTAATAATTTGGAAAGTTAAAATATCTAGTTTAAAAAAGTGTCTTTAATAATGTTTCTATTGGCTACAGTTTTTCAAAAGCTGAAAATGCACCCTCCACTGGCAAGCAAAATGATGTATTTCCCCACCCCTGGTCATCAGGGTTTGATATCCTGGTCAGGAAAAAGATAACTTCTTATCCTATGGAGCACAAAAGTGACACATTTAACTTTTTTATTTTAATTCTAAAAGAGGAATGAAAGATTTTTTGGGAAGAAAGAGAGAGAGTGGTAGCTGTAAGGACAGACAATGGTAATTAAAGAATTTGTGAACAAAAGATTTTAAGCTCATTTAGAAAGAGATGGCAGACAAGAAGATGAATACATACTCTCCTGAGCAGAATAGACTAGTAGAATGATTTAATTACACAACACTAGATGCCATTAAAGTCATGCTGAAAAGTAGTAACATGGATGAAAAATTTGAGGCAGAAGCACTTTGTTGCTTCTTTGTTACAGAAACAACAAAGAAGAAAATTCAATATAAGAACAAAAAAAAAGGAATTTTACTGGGATATGCCCATCAGACTAAAGGCTACAGGATATGGATTCCCAAACTAGGACATGTCATATTTATTCATTGAAAAAGTGATATTTGAGAAAAATATTTACCAAATTTAACTGTATGAGTTTAGATGTTAATGACAATTTACATTGTTTACTTTCCAATGTATAGTGCAGATAATAAATAGATTATATATCTGTGGATTTTATAGAGTGGACTGTACCCGCAATGATTCAGCTACGACTGCCATTGGATGTAGAACAGTGTTTCACAACTATTTTTCTCCTTGCTGCACTTGAATGCATGGTTAATATCTGCTGCACACTTAAGTCATGACTTTCAAACATCCAGAGACATTTCCTTTGCTTCAGTTTTTTAGCAGAAAGGGGGAGGGGTGTTTTCTGTTAAAATCATATTTTATATATTTTTTATACTTTAGATTTTTTTATTATTAGCTTTTCATTTGTTAATTTTATGCCAAAATTGAGTATATTCGCCAGATATGCCCTTAGAAAATTTTCGCTTACTTTATACCTGGAAAAGATGTACATATTAGAATTAAATCAGATTGTGATTTGTTTGATAATTAATAACAAAGAAACAAAAGAATAAGTTCTTTTTATGCAGACGATAAATTAAAAAAATACCAAGTATATTTCTGCTAAATTTCATAATCATTAAACGCTATTTTCTTTTTAGAGAAATACAATATAAGAAAACATTTTCCTTTGAAGTTGAATGAAATAAAGTTTTGAATGTTTAAAATGAATTGTTGTTGTATTAAATGTTCTGTCTTTTGATAAAAGTTATCATAAAGAAAATTCATATCTTTTCACAATTTAGAAAATTTATTGTCCTTAAATAAGTTGGACATTCCAAATTCTAGTGAACTCCAAATCACTGAAACATGGCAGGCAACTATGTTATTTGGCTAGGGTTACCAGAAAGTTTCAGGGGAGTAAAAAAGGCACCAACCTTTTCCCTGCCAAATATTTAATTATAGTGTAATTTTAAAAAATCAAATTTGTAGGTTGAAGGTGTTTTTGAACTTTCTTCAATATTTTATACTTATTGACTAATTTGAATTTTTAACTGTTATTTAAAAAAAAAACTTCTATGTTAATAGCCTGATAAATAGTCTAGAAAATTGCATTTTCAGAAAGTTATACTGCTATAAAATTCCAAAATATTGTTTTAACCAAAAAATTTTATAGATTTTTAAACTTCCTCATATGGGGCTTTAAAATGCACCAGGTTTCAATCAGGGCTGGGTTTTTGCCGGCAGAAAATGGTTTCTGTCGTGCCAGTGGCAGAAAATGGTTATAACCGGTTTTAACTAGTAGAAACTGGCAACAACTGGCATAAACTCATTTCATGACATAATCTGAGAATTTTTTAGTAGCATTAAATTGCTTTACATTTTATTCAGGACTAGCTGACCCGCCCGGTGTTGCCCGGGTCCGTATTAACAATATTAAACGAACTTGAAATTTGTATGATTTTATCATTAACTCGTTAAATGCAGAAATGCATTGTCTGAAATACGTAGCCACTGACTGTGTGAAAAATCGGTTTTAAAAACAACAACTAATATTAAGCTCTAAAAATACTCAAAATGAGCAATGAAAAACGCAATAGGGAATATGTATCCAACGATTGCATGATTTTCGTGTTAAAAAGTTGATATTTACCCGTAAAAATCACTGTTAAGTCACGTAACTAATTATTATTTTCACATACAAATCCCAAGTGAAATATTTTGAATTTTAAACTAATTATATCACACTTAAATACGACTATACCATAAATGAAATCGATACAGGATGGTAGCTAAAAGATTGGTATATAGTATTATAATTTCAGAGCTATTTAACAAAAGTAAATGTTATTTTTAATCAAATCTTGCATAATGTTCACTCTGTGTATAAATTCCTAACCTTAAACTTTTGTACCGTAACCAGAACCTGTCTGTAACCTAACAACGACTTAACAGTACCCTACCGTAAATTAAATATAACAGAAATGTAACATAGCCTTCACTTTATTGTAACATATCCTTATTCTAACCATAACATAAATGCAGCTTAACTTTAACCTAAATAATATAATAGAAAAAAACCATTTTATCAGGAAAATACTATTTCTTTGTAAAATATGCTTCAGCTGTAATTCATTTCTTTCAATTCGTTTTATTAATACAAAATTCCTTCCTCGTGCTTTTGTTTGAGATATTAAAATTTCAGCGATAAATGGTTTATGCATGGTATATTGCAAACCTTTTTTTCGGTTTACTTCGCCTCCACCTATCTTTTTCTCCATGGTGTACAGCAGCTGTGATAAAAAAAATATCCTCATTTAAACTGACAGTTTGCCAGTCTATGAATTTTAAAGGTCTGTCCCAGCTTTTTTAATTATTTATGCGAAAATTTTATGCAACCAATCAACCATAAGAAAATGAAAGGGAAAAAAAGCAAAAAAGGCGATTTTTTATGAGAGTGAGCTTTGGTATTTAATTAATTACTCAGTTAATAAATAGAATTTTAAAATTCTGAGCTTCAGGTGCATCAGGAGAGACATTGGGCTACTCTCAAAAAAATTTTGAGCTTCGTACGTGCTGTAGATTTTGCTAGCCATCGCAGACACACAGACACACACACAGACACACACACAGACAGACAGAGCATTTTGTTCTTTTATTAGTATAGATAAATAACAAATAAAATATTGTGAATAGTTTTCTTTAATAAAATGTAATTAAAAATAATTAAATTTGTATTAGAATTTGATAGTTTTGAATCTTTCATGAAAAATCAGCCATATTATTTTCAGATAATTGAAATTAAATCATGAAAATGATATTAAGGACATAGCAGTTGTTAAAAATAAGTATCATGGCTTATAAAGAAGTGAAATATTTGTTAAAAATGTTAAAATCTATTGCTGTGTTGTTTTAGATAAAAGTAAAAAAAAAAAAAAAAAAAAATGACTGTTCTATTGCATCTGCTCATAAAATTTGCTTTTCATTTAATGATGGGAGTATCATGGAAACTCACAAATGCAAGATTTAAATCTCCTTTAATGCAGTGCTAGCTTATTTACTTCATCTTAAGTATATAGGATCAAAATTGACATTGGGGCATAAAGAAAGGACAAGAAAATTGCTTTTTGATATTAACCGTTTGACTGCTACGCGGCGCAAAAGCGCTGCGATAGTTTATCTCGAAAACCGCGGCGCAGCGCTTTTGCGCTGCGAGTTCTTTATAATACAAAAAGAATTATTAAAATTGATTGATATTTGTCTAAATAACAGTGTTTTATATGACAACATTATTTTTTCCTTTAAAGAAATCAAAATATGTACCGCAATTTTCGTGCATTCTTGCAAAAATTGCTTAGCACTAAAACGGTTAATCTAAATATTATGTTGTATATAATAACCCCTTGTAGCAAAATCAACTCCTTTTCCAAAAATATATTTCCCCAAGGAAATCCTAGAAAATGTCTCGCTTTCTGTAGGTGGTCGCCTTTAAAAACAAATACCGGTGAAAATGAGAAATTTTCAAATTTTACATCCTAATAATGACATTACCAGTACTGCTGGTTTTCAAAGAATATTTTCAAACTTTTCTTTCATTCAGAACAAATTAAAAAGAAGTTTAGGTTAAGAGAGATTAGCAAAATTAATCCCATATTAAGGAATGCTGTTAGTATATTTTTACTTTTTCCACAAAAATAAATTTGTTCTTTTAATATTGTAAAATAATTGTACAAGACATTTCATGAAAAAAAAAAAAAAATCTGTTATTTTTGTGCTACAATTATTTACTTATATTTTTTCAAGAACCATTTCTCTTTGTCTGTAGTAGTAAATGATTTTTAACCTTCCCACTGCCACGATCAAATATATCGATTCACTAGGCTGCAGGTTTCACTGCAGTTGAGGTTTTATTTAAATTAATGTATTTCTACAAATACAGTCGAACCTCATTAATACGCGAATCAGGGGTCCGTTCAAAATTCGCGTATTAAACGGGTTTGCTTATTAACCGAAGGTCGCGAATTTTCGTCAAGTAGTCTATTTAATTAAAGTCTATGCGGAAAAAACACATTTTTTGTCCACTTTTTAGCTTTTTTAAGACATGAAATGACATTTTATTTATTTTAATCATTATGTGCTTACTAAGCTGAAACATTTAGAAGCTGAAAATTCAAAGAATCGTTATTTTCTCAAGTAAAAATCCTATGTCTTTTCAAATTTAGATTTATTATGTATGACTCGTAAAATTGAAGAAGACGAACACAAAAATTTCTGCTAACCATATTAATTAAAACTAATGTTAACAAAATTGAAATCATTGTTAACTATACAGAACAGATAGATGCGATAATAAATAGTGCTGATTAAAGGGCAAAATTAGCATTAGCCACCGGCCACAGGGCCAGTAAAAAAATGTCTATCAGCGGCCACCTTATGGCCACTTTTTTACAAGGAGACAATATATTTTACTTACATTTTATCAACAATTCTACTTTTTTGGGTTCCAATATATTTAAATTAACATATTTATTTGTGCTATTCAGTCTTACATTAATACCTATAGAAATTTTAACTGTTTAGTACTTTTAAATAAAAAAGTGGTCACTAGTTTAAACATAGTGGCCATTTGAAAAATTAGTCTTGCTGGCCAGTGGTCGCTAAGAAAATTTCCCAATTTTGCCCTATAGTGCTGATAATAATAAAAAGTCAATTAAAAAAACTTACTGAAGTCAATAATGTCATAAAAATTTCTTTTTGGCATGCGGTATTTGGCTTTTACTCTTTGACATGCGGTCGCACCATCACCATAATGTATTCCATCTTATTTAGGTAATGATAAAGTTCGCTTGTTGAGGGTCCTTCCGTCCAGTGACGACGCATATTGTCTTAGGAAATTGAATGCCTCTGTAACTTTGGAGAATGGGGAGGTGCCGGAACCGCAGGTTCATCATCTTCTTCCTCATCATCCGGTTTGTCCGTCGCAATTATATCGGCGATGATATCATCCAGACTTCTAAGTTCGGAGTTAACTAGATCTTTTTTTATATTAATGAACGTGTCTAAATTGAGAAAATTTCACCCTAAAATTTCTTGTGTGGCCGGTTAATCCTCTTCAACATTAGAGAGCGAGGTTGGCTCTATGTAAATGATGTCATCGCTACTTCCGAAACCCGCTTTGGGAAAGCAATTTGTAATTGTTGTTGATGTGACACTCTTCTATGCTGCAGTAAGCATGTGCATAGCGTCGAGGACTGTAATTGGATGACACTCGTAGCAAGAAGGATTGTTTCCGTGTTCCATTTGGTGAACGTATCGCCGTAAGATGCGAGTCTTGTAATTTACATTAATGCTGTTAATTATTCCTTGATCTATTGGCTGGGTGACATTAGTTGAATTTGGACGTAGAAATTACACTTGGACATTATTCAGATCTTCGTTATCTTTTGGAATCGCAGGGCAGTTGTTCACAAGCAGTAACATATGGTGCGATTCTTTTGTCATACGGCGATTAAAATTATGAAGCCATGTTCTATAAATGCTGCCTGTCACCAGTAAATGCTGCCTGTCAGGGCTCCCAAATGGTCTGCCAACTGAACATCAATATCGTCTTAGAAATATTTTAGGTTTATATTTTTATTGCAAAGTGCGCAGAAACCGCCTTCAGAAGTTAGTTTTAGCACAAATGCTGTAGTAACCTACTACAAAATCTTCTGTGAAATAATATTGGTTCAGTTCTGTTGGAAATATGAGTTAATTTAAGTTTATTTTTAGTTTCCAACTATTTCTTTAATATTTTTAATCCCCATTTAATCTTTTACGTCCACCCTGACGAGAACGGCACGTTATCATTTTACCACGATGTAATGTTTACCTTTTTCAGCTATTGTGCGGAGTTGAGTTGCTGCGTGCTTGCTTTTCAGGAAGGAAGACTTCCATTTTCAGAATCTATAGGTGGCGCTAACGTTCCTGCAGTTCATGACGTATTTTCAGTTTGTGACGTTTGCAGCACTGTGATTCGTTCAAATCAGGTAACTGTTCGTTTTGCGGTACATTATGCAAATATCTTACCTTTTGATTTCATATATAATTGTAAATCTTTTCAGACAGTCTTGCATGCATGCTTGCTTGCTTGTTTGCTCTCTAGCATGTATCGTTATGTTTGTACTATGAACGTCTATTATGTTTTGAGATATGCCGCTATTAATGTTTTGAGAAATGTTTTAGCTCCAGCAAAGCTCTTTAAATTATATTATGCTTTTAATTTAAACTTTAAATAAATTTGTTATGTTTCCTTTTAAGAAGACTTTGTCATATTTTAACACACCATCTCAATCTCAATTTCATTTCATCTAAATTTAAGACCTCACTTTTTAATTTGGGTGAAAAGAATATGTTTTTAAAACAAGTTTGCAGACCATTTGGGAGCCCTGTGTCACCCATGCTCTACGCTGACTTTCGTACAGGCAGAGGAAATTCTTGACATTTTTAAAGCATTGCGGGTTGCGTGATTTTCCTATGACCAGCAGCTTTAATTTATTAGATCTACCAGAGTTGACCCCGAGCAGAATTGTAAGATGCTCTTTGCTCAGTTTGCCTAAATGACATGTTTCTCCTTTCATGGCTATTGTTTTATTCAGTGTCAGTTTGTAAAAAACCCAAATTCGTTCACATTGTAAATATCTCGACTTGAGTAGTATTTTTTATAAGTTGCAGAAGCACATTAATTTTCCAGCAGTGAACATCTTCAATGTTGACTGCAGCTGACTCATTGCACACTTGCTTGAATTTAATGCCGTACCTAGTTTTAAATCAATCCAGCCATCCATTTGAGGCATTGCAGTCATTTTTGCTCCGATTTCAGAAGATTTTTCTTGTATTAACAAACTGCTTATTGGGATGTTCGTAAATCCTGCTTGAACAAACCACTCATGAAGGGCCTTTTCCATGTCCTCAAACTTTGCGGTTTATATTTCATTGTCAACTAACTCTAAGTTAGTGACTTAAAAACGATCTTAAATAAAACAGAGATGAACGCAGTAAAAGCTGATTTGGCAAAGGAGTGTAGGTTATGTAACTTTTCATTAAGATGAAGACAGAGTTCCAAAAAGTAACTTCAAGATTCCTTTATTTATGACTTAAGATGAAACAGCATAAAAGTGAACTCACGCACTTTGACAAACTTCATGACAGCAGAAAAACTAGCAGCGTTTTAACAAAGATGATATCAATAAAAGATTCGGAAAAACACAATTAAAATAGATTAAAACCATTCATACTAACTAAACTGAAATTCCATGAATGACGGTAACTTTCGTGCATTCAAGCCTCTTGATACATCACGCCCTTCATAGCGAAGGAACGAAGAAAGGCGAAACTGTCTTGACATCGCGGAGCATATATACTCTGGCCGAAACGGCACGTGCTAACGTAAGCCAATGAATGGCCGATATCGTTTTTGATATGCAAATATCAAAAACGATAAATCGATTAAGTTCGATTAAAAGTAGTGTTCTTGATTATACGAGTATACGTATTATACGAAATACGGATTTGCTATACGTATAATACGGCATCGGCGATTATACGTATAGCACAAAAGAGCATATACGGTACATCGTATATATGGATCTTATGCAAGCGGTTAAACATATAAACGCTTAAACGTTTTTCGTTCAAGGTATGAAATTTGATTTTTTAATGTTTTTCTGCGGATTAACGACATTGAGAAATATCCGGTAGAGTATCCCCATCGCGTTTCTTTGTTCAAAGAACTACGATGTGTTTACTTAACTACAACTTGTTTTGCAGGTACTTAAAAAAATCTGAATACGTTCCTCAGTTTAGATTTTGGCTTTTTCCCCCCAAAAACTAAGTTATTTATTATGAAATGTCTTACATTACTTGTGGTAGAATCAAACTATTCTTTGGAAGATCTATGGCACAGTACTTAGTTTTTTATATTTTCTTGTATTTTTACAAGAAGAAAGTATTTAATTAATAAGGGACAACTTTCGACGGGCTTACACATTTTAAGGGTAAGAGAGTCCGAAAAACATGTTTTTACAAAAATCTGCCTGTGAGTTTGTGACTTTGTCTGTCTGTGTGTGACATGAGATTTGTAAGCGCTCTATCTCAAAACCTAAAACACAGAAATAAGAAACATATATGGGGGAGACTGGGGCACGTGTGAAAATGGGGCATATGAGAACATTGCTATTTTTCACAAGTTATTGTATATTTTATTATTTCAAAAAATTACCAAAGATAGTAGCACCTATAGACATTTGGAAAAAAATTGTTGAAGCTCTTCGACATTTTGTTTGTCCCCAGGAGCCAAAATATTGATTAACTGAACTCAAAAGTAAAATCTCCAGCTTGCTAAGAGAATAATTTTATTTATTTATTCATTTAAAAAAAAATAATGTTTTAACATATATTGTGGATACTAATAAATATTTATAATAATTGTTTTTGCTAAAATTGAAAAATGTTAAAGATTTGTCATTTTAACTCTTGTGGGAGTGTGGGGCACTTATGAAGAGTCTTGTTGGAGCAGATCTGAACACGACATTAAATTCTCCAGTAATCATTCAGTTATTCTGTTCCTTTTAGTTAACTTCATGAAAATAATGCCAGCTCCATTATCTATAATTTTATTGAAATAGAAGACATTTCTGTCTTATAAACTTGATTTTGTATAGAAACTTTTACAAACATATCTGTCAGCAAATACATAAAAAGCAACAAGCTCGTTTATGTTCAATTGTAATTTAAATAAATTTAATGTTTTCTAAAATGCAATAAATGTTACATATTATTTTATTTAACGGTTTTCAATACTATTTTTTATGCATCATTAATGCAAAAAATATTACGTTTAACAACTTTGAAAATTTTTCTATTTCATTTGTTGCAAACTTGTAGTATTAGTTTACTTCCATTTCTTAAACAGATATGTTATTTGGTGCTTTGAAAATAAAATTATATTTTAAGAAAATAAAATTTTTAAACTACTGTGAAATCCTCATTATTGACTTCCACCCCCCCCCCCCTTTCTATTAAAAGCAAAATAAATTAAATCTGGAGGAAGCTTATAAACGGAAAACAATTTTTTATCCTTAATTTATAGGCAAAAAAGGCAAATATAGGAATGAAAATCTTTCGCCTTTCGGTAGATTTCCGACAAATATTATCCAAATGCTCCTTCCCTAAAATCTCTCTCAAACAAAAAGCCCTAAGCAAAATTTAAATTCTGTTATTTTCTCAAGTTTACCTCTTTAAGCTTTTATTTTATTGCAACAATATTTTATCAATTATCTAACCCCCCCCCTCCCCCCCAAAAAAAACAATCTCTTTATTTTTATTTTATAATATTTTGCTTAAACATATCACTCAGAAACTAAATAAATATACATATATTTTTCTTTGTGGTGAATTTAACAGATAGTACAACTAATGATTATGGTAACATATGGAAAAGATAATAAAAAAAGTGTCAAATAATTATTTTTCTTTGTGTTCACATGTTGCCTTTGTGTTTTACAGCTGCCCCTTCGTTGGGGTACATATAAACATTTTTTTGAATTCATAAAACTATTAAGAAAAGTAAGAAGAGCTATAAAAATAATTAAAAAAATTTTCATGCATAAAAATAGTACTGTTTACTATATTGAGTAGTTTTGCTTATAGAAATTAACCCAGTTATGAGAAAAAAGCTATGTTCACATGTGCCCCAGTCTCCCCTATATTTTCAGGTAGTGCCTGATAGAAATTGGTGCTGATTAGTTTTGTGTGTAAATCGTTCAACAGGTGGTGCTACTATGCTGTCTTTTTTACGATTTCTACAATCTTGGTCGGAATCCAGATAGATATTTCACTGTTAGTGAAACGAGATTGGCCAATCAGGAGTCTGATTTTTTGTGAACTTTTTGCAAAATGTTTTATAAAGTATATGCTTTTTATTGCTCGATCTCTTATATATAAGACATACTATGCGGATTCCTGTCGTAACACCACCGATTTCCAAATTATTCTTAATTCAGTGACATACGACTGATGAAGTCTACTATTTAAATTAGATACGATACGTGGAATATACGTATACTTTAAATATACGTATTCTTAAATATACGTTTAGTTGATACGCGTTATACGTATTCGGATACGTTTAAACGTATATTCTAAAGTATCCTTATAGCAGAAAAGCGTATTATACGGATATACGTATATCGTTTAAACGTATAGCTGCTATACGTATCCCATCGCGAGCACTAATTAAAAGAGACGTATGCTGCCATCTAGTGGGAAAAAGACTGCCGATCGATTAAAATAATCGTATCATCCGATGTTACAAGAAAGCAAAAACACGCAGATAAAGTACGGTGAAATTAACAAAGTTTATTTTAGATAAAACGTAAATTAAAAGATATTTAACGAGTGGAAATAAATTAGAAAAAGGTAAGTAACTATTATATTTAAGTAATTTAATAAAAGTAAAAGTGAATTTTGAATACTGTTGTAATAAATATTATGTAAACAAAGGAATTAGGAAACTATTAACTTAGGTTGAAATGAAGTATGCAAAAGGTAAGTTTATGGAGGCAATGAGAACAAGTTTGATGTTCCCTTCAATCCCCCCCCCCTCTCATTGCTTTATATAATAAGAACTATCTGTATACAGAATAAAGCTCTCTAATAAAAGAAATCTCGAAGCCAAAAAAAAAAATTTATGTTACTATAAATAAAAACATTAAAAAAAAATAAAAAACATGAATAACTAATTTTTAAATTTAATTCTATCAAAATTTAACAATAAACAATTTAACTATTAAATTCTCAAAAAAATTCTAAAAGAATCCAAAAAAACTTTTAAATTTTCCTAACAAGATCAAAAATGATCCAAAAATTTAAATTTCAAGAAGATCTCCTCGTCTCCACAATCACTCACAACTCTTTTCTTTCACACAGTATAAATTTTACAATACAATGTGAAATACATTTTAGAATCACAAAAGTTTTAGTATTTAAATACTTACCAAAAACACATTGCAATTTCCAATTTGGAAAATTACATAACAAATCTTCCTCCATCGATGAGTACCCTTGATCATCATAAAAAAATTTAAACTTTATTAAAAAAAAAAAAAAATTATTAAGTCCATGAAAAACTGAAGACTATAACTTATGGCGAGAGTACTTCCACTACAGCATCCAGAATTTGGAACATGACAAAAAGACGACGGCACTTTCAAACTTGGTGATTACACCATACCTTGCTTCCATCACCTGTCTTACATATCCATCAAAAATGAATATGAATCTCAGCTATTCATCATCACTCAGTCTTCTGCCCGGAACAGAATGCAAACATACACAAAAATTGGTGATTCTAGATGCCTGGAAGTAAGAAAAATATATTAATAAAATGAAATTAAAGATTTTTAAATAAACTGCATTAGATTTAATACCATCCGCAGGATGAACAAACCGTAGGTACCATAGGCTGAACAAGACTACGGAAATGGTTACCACCAAAAACTGATGATCAAGGATAAGGAAGGAAAATATATACTGTTGGTTATGAAAATTGAAAATATGCACATGCACGTATGTATGCCATTTACAAAGTACAATTTTTAAAACAATGTACAATCAAAATTTAGCTAAAACAATGTGCAAGAAAATATTTAAAACAATGTGCAAGCAAATTTAGCTAAAACAATGTGCATTCAATAGGGACATAACAGTTAAAACAATGTGCTGCAATTTCAGAAAATACCAACAATACAAAAAGATTAACAAAGAAAAATGGTATGTATAAAAAGTTTACATGAAAAATGTAACTTAAGTTACAAAAATTGAATTTACAAACTTTAACAATTCATATTTGGTCAAGGGTTTAGTGAAAACATCTGCAAGATTGGACTTACTGCGAACATGCCTCAAAGTAAATTCCCCTTTATAAAACAGGTCCCTAATAAAAAATAACTTGACGTCTATATGTTTAGATTTATAATTTTCTACAGGAGATTTTACGAAATCAATTGCAGCCTGGTTATCAACCAACATAATTGCTTTATTATCATTATCAGGAAAAATATTAAATTTCTGACATTCGCGGCATATTCGATCGAACCAGACCAAGTTCTTGACTGCCTCAGTCATTGCAACAAATTCCGACTCCATGATTGATAAGCTGACGCACTTTTCTTTAAAAGCGCGTCAGTCGACGGGAGCTTTGTCTATCATGACTATTTGCCCGCCAATCGAGGTCTGATCATCACGATTAGCCGCAAAGTCAGCATCTGAAAAAATAGAAAGAAAATTAGAACTGCAAGAAAGCTTTAATTTATAATGACTGGTACTTTGATGTAGAAATAAACCTTGATCAGTCTCCTCAAATTCTACTCCTAAAAGTTTACGAGTTCTGCCCAAAACTTTAATGTCAAATTCCTTCTTTAGCAAGGATAAAGCCCTATCAATAAGATGCTGACGTTTTCCGAAAATCACTATATCATCAACATACAAAAGCAAAACTACCCCAGATCCAAAAATATATACACAATTACAAGACGACAATTTTCTGAAACCCAATTTTAAAAGAACCTCATGTATTTCGTAAAACCATTCCCTTCCGCTTTGATGCAGGCCATAAAGAGCCCGATCTAGCTTGCAAACTTGGTGCTCTCTTCCAGGGATTACGAAACCAGGAGGTTGAAGCATATACACATCTTCTCTCAAAGGTGCATACAAGTAGGCGCAGGTTACGTCACACTGAGTATGTGACCACCCGCTGCACGAGACAAGAAGGGAGAAGAAGAACCAGATTACCCCGAAATTGACCACAGGGCTGAACGTGTCTTCATAAGAGACTCCCTTCACTTGTTTAAAGCCCTGGGCAACAAGCCGTGCTTTATAACGGGCAATCCTTCCAAATTCATCCCTTTTTGCTGTGTAAACCTACCGGCAACCTACTGGAGTAACGTGGACAGGTAAATCAGTCAAATGCCACACCTTCCTGTTTCTCATCATCTGGATTTCTTGCTCCATTGCTTTCCGCCAGATCACACTCTTCTCGGACCTGCAAGTTTGCTTGTACGTTCTGGGAATATCATCTACAACGCCTAGTCATGCAGAAGGGCATGCATAATTTGATGTTACGGAATCAGATTCTGAGTCGGAATTATCAAAAAAACTATCAGAATTAGATGAAACGGATGGAACAGGGACTAAACCAGCATATTTATTAGAAGCAGAAAAATAAAAAAGTTCAGGTTTAAAAACAATATTATTATTTTTACAATACTGCTCAACTTCGTTGTGAGACCTGAGACGCTGGGTTTTACCTTCTTCAGAATAGTAGATGTCAGTCCTATTACCAGTTTTGCGAGCAATAGGCCTCCTTTCCCATCTAACCTCTCTAAGTTGGGGGTTAGTGGAAGGCTGATCTAACACACTGGACTCCGATTCCATGTCCTCCTCTTCTTCACGAGGTAGTTCACTGGGAGGATCTGGAGTCAAGCCAGATGCTATTCCACCAGTGCTTTCTGGATTTACTCCACCATCGTGAGGAAAGAGGGCATAATCCTCGGTGCCCAGTGCAGCTCCACTGCGCCCCAAGCCACAACGCGATTCATCAAAAGTTACGTTAGAGATTTCTATGATTTCATTAGTATCGGGAAGCCAGATCCTATATCCTCTGGTCCTGAAGGCATAGCCTACCATGTAGCCGCGCCTAGCCTTAGGATATAATTTGAGTCTTTTCTGACTAGGCAAGCCCACATATGCCACAATACCAAAAGGCCTGAGGTGTCGGACTGACGGCTTCCTTCCACCGTATAATTCAAAAGGAGTTTTATTTAAAAGTTTAGGACATACCCTGTTCCAATTGTAGACAAAATATTTTAAAGCCTCTGGCCAAAAAACTCGGGTCTAATTGGCTTTCAATTAATAAAGTTCTGATGCCATCTGCAGCGGTTGCCATGAAACGTTCCGCGACTCCGTTTTGCTGGGGGGTATACACATTAGTGAACTCATGGTAAATGCCTTTACTCTCAAAAAAATTTTCAAATTCATAGTTTTTAAATTCTGAACCATTATCAGATCTAAAATTTTTAACTTTAAGATTAAGGAAATTTTCTGCTCTGAGAATATGATTTTTAGTAATGTTAAAAACTTCTGACTTTAATTTAATTGGATATACTGAAACACGTCTAGAAAAATCATCAATAATTGAGTGAAAATAGCGTTCACCATTTCGACCCACTGAATGACACGGACCCCAGAGGTCAGCGTATAAAAGCTCTAACGGCCTCGTGGAACGAATGGTCTTAGATGATTTGTGGGACACGCTGTGAAATTTGCCAAGTTTACAAGGCTCACAGACAAAAGATGTTTCTTTTAAATTAGGCATACCCCTTACACTTTGCTGGCGGCTGGTATTAGTTAGGATTGACTGACTTATATGACCACAGCAGCGGTGCCACTGAACCATAGGGTCAATTTTATTGGCTGCTGAAATTTCAAAATTTACAGAATTAGATTTGGGAATCTTAGGAAAAAGTTTATACACCCTATTTTTAAGCGAGGCTCTAAATAAAAAGTTGTCCCCCCTGAGATGTTCACCCCCTTTCTACCTCCATGAAAAGATAAACCACATAAGTCCAACTGGGGCCCAGATATCAAATTCCTACATAATTGAGGAGAATACATTACATTTGTTAAAGTAAAAATTCTTTGACCAAATCTCAGTTTAATTTCACCCTTTCCAATATTGGGAACAAAACATCTTTTACAGCTACTGATAATTTATCATTTAAAGGTTCAAATTTAGTGAACAAATTTCTGTCATGACTAAAATGGTGACTTGCACCCGTATCAAAAACCCAAGTTTTACTGTTAACACAAGTACTAATACTAGCTTGGGAAATGAAAAATGACTTACGTGAAGAGTCACTATAATTTGCATCATCAAGATAGCTGTCGGGTGACTGAGCAGGTCTGGAACGATGGCGATTCTGGAACCTCCTTCTGGACTGGCTGGACGAGGACTCTCTTCGGTTCGGGTTCGGAACTTCACTGCTGCCGCTGCTACTCCGCCGTCGGTAGAAACCATCAGGGCTAATTGATCTTGCTACTGGAACGACGAGAAGAAAATCTATCTCTGGATGATGAGGCACGACGAAAATGTGACTTCTTCCTCTCAAAACATTTTGCATATAAGTGACCTGAACGGCCACAGAACCAGCATTTTTTACCTTTAAATTTACGTGACGACTGCTTCTTAGACGTAGAAGGGGAAACAGGAACTTCAGATTGAATATTTAATGCAGCTATTTTCTTACTGTTATCCAAATCACGTAATTTCAATCTTGCCTCTTCTGCCACTACTTCTGTTACGATTAAATCAAACTTAAAGGACTTATCTTCTCTTCTTAAGAAATGCTGGACACAACTGTCAAAATAGGTAGGCAGATACCTTAAAAATTGATAAGATAAATAATTTTCAGAAAAGTTCTTATTAATTGCTTTGACATTCAAAAAAATTTTCTTTAACCATGTTGCAAAGAGATTTATACTTTCGCCGTTCTTGATTCTACTTTCCATTAGCTCAGAAAACAAAGCCATATGATGTGCTCTGGTATCTGGGTGAAAATTATCTTTTAACTGCTTCCAGGCTGTTATCGGATCTGTGCAATCATCTATTATTCGTTTAAACTCTGGTTCTATATTCAAGTAGATAAGGGACAGGACTTGGTTATGTTTAGCTTTAACCGCATTCACTGCGTCAATTGTGACAGTCGTGCTAACTTCTGGAATTGGAGTTTCATTTTCTATTATTTGCCAAATTCCTTTTTCTAGTAACAGATACTTAATGTCACAAGACCAATTTCCATAATTACTGGGATTTAACTTTTCAATTGCAATTGACGTTGTCGCCATTATTCTTCAAAAGGAAAAAAAAAAAAATTTTCAAGAAAACACCAATTTTACACTTTTCTTCACCTGCCCCCCCCCCCCCCCCCTTCCTACTTTTTCAAAAAAACGATCTTAATTGACGAACCTCATTTCTTGTTCAAAGTTCAAATCATAAATATATGGCCTAATAAAGTTCAAAAATAAAAAGTTCAAAAGTAAAAATTCAAAAACGTAAATCAAATTCTTCATAAAGTTAAAATATATAGTCCAGCAACTCAAAAAGTTCAAATAAAATATGCAGAGAAAACTAATTATGTTCTGTAAATAAAGTCATAATTCAAATCATAAAAATAAATCAAAGTCCAACTTAAACTGAATCTTCAAAGAAAAATAAACTTGAAATGAAGTGTATCAATCACTATTTTCAGTTATGGACACTCCTTATTTGCCCATAACCCATAATTTGTCAACTAACTCTAAGTTAGTGACTTAAAAATGATCTTAAATAAAACAGAGATGAACACAGTAAAAGCTGATCTGGCAAAGGAGTGTAGGTTATGTAACTTTTCATTAAGATGAAGACAGAGTTCCAAAAAGTAACTTCAAGATTCCTTTATTTATGACTTAAGATGAAACAGCATAAAAGTGAACTCACGCACTTTGACAAACTTAATGACAGCAGAAAAACTAGCAGCATTTTAACAAAGATGATATCAATAAAAGATTCGGAAAAACACAATTAAAATAGATTAAAACCATTCATACTAACTAAACTGAAATTCCATGAACGACGGTAACTTTCGTGCGTTCAAGCCTCTTGATACATCGCGCCCTTCATAGCGAAGGAACAAAGAAAGACGAAACTGTCTTGACATCGCGGAGCATATATACTCTGGCCGAAACGGCACGTGCTAACGTAAGCCAATGAACGGCCGATATCGTTTTTTATATGCAAATATCAAAAACGATAAATTAAGTTCGATTAAAAGAGACGTATGCTGCCATCTAGCGGGAAAAAGACTGCCGATCGATTAAAATAATCGTATCGTCCGATGTTACAAGAAAGCAAAAAAACACGCGGATAAAGTACGGTGAAATTAACGAAATTTATTTTAGATAAAATGTAAATTAAAAGATATTTAACGAGTAGAAATAAATTCGAAAAAGGTAAGTAACTATTATATTTAAGTAATTTAATAAAAGTAAAAGTGAATTTTGAATACTGTTGTAATAAATATTATGTAAACAAAGGAATTAGGAAACTATTAACTTAGGTTGAAATGAAGTATGCAAAAGGTAAGTTTATGGAGGCAATGAGAACAAGTTTGATGTTCCCATCAGTTCTTTGTTCCTCCAACAACAGCTTGGTTAACAATGGCATTTGTATTCTTCAACAAAGTCCTTAAAGTTGACTCAGGTATCCTTTTTCTTTGGCGAACGTAGGCTTATTTGAGACACCTTGGGCATCGTATTGATTTATAATTTGTAACTTCTCAGTGATGAAGTGATCCTTTTGTTTAATATGTTTTACTCCTTCCGCCATAGTTTTGACTATAGTATAAAAGCATAGGTGGATATTGTAGATTAGCTAATACTGGGAGCGACAAACGACTCTCTTCTTCTAAAAACAGCACAGCACTGATGAAACAGCGATTGGAAAAACTCACATGATTAATCTGCGATTTTAGCACATGGTCTATCTATTGGTTCTTTCTCTCTAATTTAGGGGAGGGGGGTTCACATCATTTCTTAATTACAGGAAAAAGTTCTTTTCATTATTGCTTTTTATAACTAACTGAATCGCACAGCCCGTGCCCACGATGAATGAACCTTACATGAACTTTAAATTTCTATTATTTTATAAATTTAATTTTCTTTTTGTCTGCATTTATATTTTTAAATGACAAAAATCGCAAAAAAAGTATTGAATTGGGGATACATTCTGCTTTGCGTAATTTGATTTTTTGAGCCTATGCGAACAAAAAGCTAGCGAAACCACGACAAAACACTCAGGTTTTTACTGATTTCAAGAAGTTTTGTATCAATTATTTTTTAATTTGCATATTCTTAATTAACGTCTCATGATAAGCTGAAATATATAAGTTAAAAATCTCTAAATGCTGTTCAAATGGAAATTCAAATTTTTTAAAAAATTGAATTTCTATTAAAATTTTACGCTATTTTTTTATATACTCTGCAAATGAAAACAGGTGTTTTTCAAAGCAGATATAATGTCTTTAACTTTTGCACAACGTTAGCCTTGTCTCTCTTATGGGTCATTCCATGTCAATTCAACCAGACCTTGTAACCCGACCCACAGGGATTTTGATGAAACTTTGTGTACACACTAATTCTATCATGAAATGATTCCATCAGAAATTTTTCTTTCCTAGACTTCATAGTTTGTGAGATATAGGGGGTCCAATTCTTGGGGTTTTCTCAAATCGCACATTTCTGAGTCTGTATTTTGAGATTGCAGTTCCATCTTTAAAAAATTGTTTCTCTGGATCTAAAACATGAATCATCTTAAAAATATCACTGTAAGAATATAAAAAGATACAGATTTTAATAAAAACATATTTAAAAAATTTACTTGTAATATTTAGGATAAAAAAAATTAGCCAAAGTTGAGAGTTATGGTTATTTTTCCAAATTTTTGTGACTTCACCAAAAAGGCTGTACACAAAAAGGCAAATTAAATTTCCAATATCTTTTTGTTTTAAATAAAAGTTTACACTTTGGGCTTTCTCTCTATGAAATAAAAATGATGTGTTTCGCATGGCTTATGCAAAAATTTTGGGTACTTTCCAATTAGCCGGATGCATGTTTTATTTTTACATATTACATATGCACACAAAAAGACAAATGAAATTTCCAATTTATTTTTGTTTTAAATAAAAGTTTACACTTTGGGCTTTCTATCTGTGGAATAAAAATGATGTCTTTCGCATGACTTATGCAAAAATTTTGGGTACTTTCCAATTAGCCGTATGCATGTTTTATTTTTACATATTACATATGCACACAAAAAGGCAAATGAAATTTCCAATTTATTTTTGTTTTAAATAAAAGTTTACACTTTGGGCTTTCTATCTGTGAAATAAAAATGATGTCTTTCGCATGGCTTATGCAAAAATTTTGGGTACTTTCTAATTAGCCGGATGCGTGTTTTATTTGTACATTTGTACATATGTATAGATCTATATAAATTCAGATGTATTATACATGTACATATGCATGTATATATACAATATATTGATATATATACGTATAACACTGGTGCCCGTCTAACCGAAAAGTACCAAATTTTGCCTTGTTTTGAGAATTTGCACCAACTAAGAGGAAAAAAAATCTAAGTTCAGCTGTGGTACTTAAATAATTATTGGAATTTCTATGAGTTATTGAATTTAATGTTCTTTGATGCATGCTTTTTTATTTGCAAAGTAAAGTTTAGGCTTTGTTTTTTCTGATAAAAAAAAAAAATCTGACTGTAATATGTTTCCCCATTAAATTTAGTGAATAGTCCATATATTTCATTTAGTTATTTAATAATGGGCATTTTTTGCTAATCTAAAGAATCTCTTACTTTTATTTTCAATAATTAAACTCAAAACAGATTTTTGTTTGTACAGTATAAAATAGATAATTTTTTCACCTCACATTTCCATTCTTTCTTTCGAATGCTTATATATTAATTATTTGTGTTTAAAAAATGTTCAAAAACTTGTATTTCCTTTTCTTGGTTAATTTTAATCAGTTTAAATATTTATATTGGCAAGTTTAAATAAACAAATGTTTAACAGAACTTAAATTGTTTTCTATAGTCTGAAAGATTTAATTGCACCTGCCTTGTATAAACACCTTCTGATAAAGGCAGGGTAATGTTCGTTAGTATGAAAGCAGATGTTTTGAAATCAATTTAATCAAATTATTGTCATTCTGTTGTTTCTTATCATAGAAGAATGATCTAACTTTTACTGTGCTACTAAAATATATTCTGATTGTTACATATTTTATAGTTTGTGATATGTATAAATATTTTTTTGCTTTATTGTTTTAATATGGAGCCTGATACCTTCTACTAGTGATGATATGATTAAACCTTCTACTAGTCTTCAGGCTTGCAGTATTGTAATTTTAACTGGTTTAGAATATCACAAAACTAACTATACAAATAACAGAGAAATAGACTACATTGATAATCTGTGATTCAGAAAAAGAACCTTTATTACTTAGGACTATTGCATTTATAAAACAAAAATTAAGTAACAACCGTTTTATTAATATATGTGAGCATCACAGAATTTCGCTGTTAATGAAGTATGAATTATATAATCCATTTAAGCGGCATAAAAAGCAAGTGAAAAAAGCAATTAGGGCAGTTAATAGAGATTTATATACGGCCGAAAAAAACCAAAGTTGAAAGTTATGATTATTTTTCCCAAATTTTGTGACTTTATGAAAAAAGTCTCTACACAAAAAGGCAAATGAAATTTCCAATTTGTTTTTGTATCAAATAACATGAAATTCAGTAACTCATAGAAACTACAGTAATTATTTAAGTACCACAGCTAAACTTGGTCAGATTTTTTTTCCTTTTTAATTGGTGTAGATTTTCAAAACAAGGGAAAATTTGGTACTTTTCGGTTAGACGGGCACCAGTGTTATACATATATAATATATCAATATACTATATATATACATACGTATGTACATGTATAATACATCTGTATTTATATAGATCTATATATATGTATATATGTAAAAATAAAACACGCATCCGGCTAATTGGAAAGTACCCAAAATTTTTGTATAAGCCATGTGAAAGAGATCATTTTTAATTCACAGATAGAAAGACCAAAGTGTAAACTTTCATTTCAAACAAAAAGAAATTGGAAATTTCATTTGCTTTTTTGTGTGCATATGTAATACGTAAAAATAAAGCACTTATCCGGCTAATTGGAAAGTATCCAAAATTTTTGCATAAGCCATGCGAAACACATCATTTTTATTTCATAGATAGAAAGCCCAAAGTGTAAACTTTTATTTAAAACAAAAAGAAATGAGAAATTTCATTTGCTTTTTTGTGTGCATATATAATATATAAAAATAAAGCACTTATCCGGCTAATTGGAAAGTACCCAAAATTTTTGCATAAACCATGCGAAACACATCATTTTTATTTCATAAATAGAAAGCCCAAAGTGTAAACTTTTATTTAAAACAAAAAGAAATTGAAAATTTAATTTGCCTTTTTGTGTACAGCCTTTTTCGTGAAGCCACAAAAATTTGGAAAAATAACCATAACTCTCAACTTTGGCTGACTTTTTTTATCCTAAATATTACAAGTAATTTTTTTAAATATTTTTTTTAAAATCTGCATCTTTTTATCTTCTTACAGTGATATTTTTAGGATGATTCATGTATTAGATCCAGAGAAACAATTTTTTGAAGATGGAACTGCAATCTCAGAATACAGACTCAGAAATGTTCGATTTGAGAAAAACCCAAGAATTGGACCCCCCATATCTCACAAACTATGAGGTCTGGGAAGGAAAAATTTCTGATGGAATCATTTCATGATAGAATTAGTGTGCACACAAAGTTTCATCCAAATCCCTGTCGGTCGGGTTACAAATGGGGGAAATATTGGTTGAATTGACATGGAATGACCCTTTTGAGATTTCATTGGGAGAGTTTTGATTGGGCAGTCTTGCTCTAGCCTCAGATCGGGGTCCAAATCTAGTCAGCATGTGGTTTTGAGGAAAAAAATGCTCAAATTAATTAAGTTTAAGTAATTGTTGCATAAAAAATAAGTTAAATAACTACTTAAATAATTGTTGTATAAAATGCTTGGAAAAGTACTTCATCTAAAAACTTGTATGTTTAAAATTAAGCTCATTCGCGTATTAACGTCTTCGCTACTGGCAATTATTACCATATTTTTAATTATTACTGAATTATTTCTTCTCTCGTTTGACTTCAGAGCGAGATTTTTGTTTTATTTTCATTAGCTCGAATCTTAGAATTCGAAACATATTATTCTTAGATCGAAATTTCAATTATTTTTGAGTATCATTAATAAAATGGGACAAAACTGATGTACCCATTTGGGTACTCAGGGACTGAAGAAGTTAAAAGTAATTTTCTTTCTAGGGACTGATAAAATTTTGCGTATTAAAGGGGGGCATTTACATGCTTAAGATAGGAATATTTCAAGGGACCAAAGAAAGTTCGCATATTAAGCAGGGCGCATATTAATGAGGTTTGACAGTAAAAGTGTATACGTAACAAAAAAATTATACCATGATAGAAAATCCCTCTTTTATTAACATTTAAAATAAATTGCATAAAAACATTACAATTTTGCCCTTTTGCTCAGCAGTCAGGGGGTTAAGTAATGCAATGTGTTAATTATTTAAAAATACTCTCAAAAGTAATGTTAAAATATTATAGAATTTTTTGTAATTTTTTTTAAACTTTTAAATAGAAATTCAACTATAAACAACAATATTAATAGTTAAACTTGTATAGCATCAAAGTACTTTTATGAAAATTTGTTTTTCAAGCGACAGAAAATTATTATATTAACAAGTAAAATTATATGATCTTTTTTAAACTTTTTGCTACTTTGAATAACATTCATAATCTTTATTTTAATTTTTTAACTAACTTCTTTATATATTAAATGTATGTGTAAATTATGAATGATTTCAGGTTAAATTTTCATTAGTATTATTTCTTAGTTTCTGCCACTTAATAGCAGAAACTAGTTTATGCCATCCGGTTTAAACCAAGTAAAACTGCTGGTTTTAACCACCATTGCAGAAACTTGCCAGCCCTCGTTTCAATGCCAGGTGCAAGCAACACCAAACAGGTTCTCTTGTCAGACGATGTGATAAATCAAAATAGAAACTGACAACATGTTCACTATTATTTTAACACAATCAAACTGATTGGTAAAGTTATCATACGAGCTGAATATCTCCAACTGAGCAAAAAATTGCCCAGGCCGGGAATTGAACCCGGATACTTGGCTTACAAGGCCAATGCTTTACCTCTTAAGCTATCTGGGCGATAGCCGGCTGGGATTTTTCGCTCAGATAACCTAATTGGTCATAACATCTGGTCTGTCATGTGAAACAGCTTGGCAGAATAAACCGCAGGTAATGGAACTCCATATAACAATGGTAATTGATATGTTGGATGGATAATGATTGTGTTAAAATAATAGTATAACTACGTTTCCATCTTTATATAGAGTTCCATTACCTGTGGTTTATTCTGCTGAGCTGTTTCACATGACAGACCAGATGTTATGACCAATTAGGTTATCTGAGCGAAAAATCCCAGCCGGCTATTGCCCAGATAGCTTAAGAGGTAAAGCATTGGCCTTGTAAGCCAAGTATCCGGGTTCGATTCCCGGCCTGGGCAATTTTTTGCTCAGTTGGAAATATTCAATGTGTTCACTATTTGAGAATGTTGAGAAAGATATTTTTACTTGGATAAAATATGCAAGATCATATATTGTTCCAATATCATGAATTATCCTGAAAGAAAAATGTTTAAAAATTGCTGCTGAACTAAGAAAACTGACTTTCATAAACATGTTTTTAGAAAAGTTTAACTTATAACACAATTTTACTTTAAAAAAGATGTATGCTGAAGCTACTGATATTTATGATAGTGTACAAGTAAAAGAATTGAAGGAGATTGGTGTCAACTTCTTAGGTGGTATTCTCATTTGTACAAACATTGTAATGTTTTTAATTTTGATGAGTGTGGGGTATTTTTTCATGTTTTTAGGAATGAAACTGTTATTTTTAAGAACGAAAAACATAGTGGTGGGGAAAACATCAAAGAAAGATTGGTTTTTTTTAGCCGCGAAGATAGATGGCTCAGAGTTACCAATAACTCCATTAGTTATTGGTAAATTTCACAAGTCTCGTTAAGTGAAAAATGGTAAATCTTGGCCTATAGCTTACAGTGCAAATCAAAAGACCTGCATGAGAACAAGCTTTTCAAAAATTGAACTTGGCATTTAGGTAGAAATCGGACAGACAGAAAAAGAAAAATGGCTATAAATCACACACAACTGTATCGCCCATTGCATGATTCCCAATTTAAATTTGGTTAAATTTGTTTTCTTTTTTCCAAGCTGCTGTAGTGTGGCATGAAATTATACAAAACTTTAAAATAAATTAACTTTTGGGTAAACTCCAAAAGTTGCTTCTAAAAGACTTCATTGCTGCAATTTATTAAAAAAGAAGTTATGTGTATCTGTAATAAATGTGATATGTTACATAGACAAGAAATGAAAGCAAAGAAGATTAAAAACTTTTTAAAACTTTTTTCTTTGGCTTCCTGAATATGAAGAAATATCTTTCAAAGATTACAACAATGATGATGATGATGATGTGTCCTTACTTGAAGTTGCACAAAAGCTACAGAATGCCGTTTGCACAATACAGGACAAACTAACATATGTACTTGTTGACAATGATGTCCCTACTAATGAACTTTACACACAAATGGCAACAGTCCCTTTTTAGAAAGTATATACCCTCTGACACACTAAAACGACTGTTTTAGTGTGTCAATGAGAAGCTGTGTTAAAATATGCTTCATGCTTATAAATGTTTTTTTTTTTTTTCAAGATAGTTGCAGCTAATGTGACTTGGGTAAACTCCAAGGTGAAGCTTCCGTACCAGAAGTCGTTTCCTAAGTTTTAAATATAAACACTGATGGAAATGATGGCAATGTCAGTGAATCCAAAGTTGCAAAGACATCACGAGCAGAAGCTCTCAAAGTAGTAAATATTCCAGAGGAGCATTTTTAAAACTGTTTGTGAATAAGAAAAAGTGGTTTTCACATATTTAGGGGCACTTCTACTCGTAAAATGCTGAAATGATTAATTGACATCAGAAGTGTCAACCAAATTTATTTGAAGAAAAAAAAAAGTAAAATTTTTCTTTGCATACTTAAGACAAGTGAAAATTCTTTCCTTATTTCTGGTGCTAAAGCTAATATGGCATTTAGATTTTAAATTAAAGTGGCCAAAAATGAACCACCACTCTTCAAAGGCTTAATGAACTACCATAAAACAAACAAATCTGCATAAGATTATTTTTAATACTGCAAGTATACTCATCAATTTAAAAGTTTAACTGTAAAGTAATACTTTTTAATACCTTTTTTTTTTTTTTTTTTTTTTTTTTAATTACAGCATTGTTTCTTTAATGAATTGTTTTGTCGTTTTTTAAGCATAATTTGAGAACTACTTAGAAGAAAAATTTGAAATTTTGGATTTCCATTAAGCAAGATTTAATAAATCTAAATACATAAAAGAAATAGTAGGTTGCAATTCATAATTTTTTCGAATATTTATTTCATAATTCGTATTATAAAATTATAAAAATTGCAAATTCCAAGTATTTAAGTTTGGGCATATTAGTATTATTGCTACATAAAAAAATAGCTCATTAGTAGTATAATTTCAGGAAATATTAATAAAAATATGAAAATGTGTATTGAGATCGATATTGAGAAGCAATCCCTATTTTCTAGCCAATTACAGACATAATTGTTTTATTTTTCCATTTTGGATTGCTTCAAGATACTTTAATTTCTATGCTTTCAGCTTTTAGATTCCACTTGGTTAAAAAACACTCCCTCCTCTCCATTTTTTGATGCATCGTCATTTTTAAAATTTGTGTTATGTTTTTAAAATTATCTAATTATCTTTAAGTTTCAAACAGACCATCTTATATTTCCTAATTTTGTTCACACATTTTCCACCCCCCCCCCCTGAATAAGACATGCCATTCTTTTTTGTAATTTTTTATCATGTGTTATAAACTGTCTTAAATTTTAAAACAGATCACCCTGCTACATTTCCAAATTTTAACAAAATCGCGTTTTGTTAGTTCAAGGTTCCACCTCCAGGCATTACACTCTATTAACAAAACTGTATCTGAACAAAACTCCATTAAACAACCTATCAGTAAATATATAACTCGAGGAGGTGGCAGTCTTAAGCAAAATTTTAAGATGTTTGATGAAATTATTATTCAAAAAAGTGATAACTAACTTTTGACATTTTTGGTAGATTTTGTAAAAAAAAAATTTCGTAGATTTCCTTTTCACACTTTTGTCTCTTTTTCCTTAGATTCTCAGAAGCTGAATTTTCTGTGTCAGTCTGCAGCATACTAAAATTTATCTATGACCCGACAGTGCTAGACTAAGCCTACTAACACAATATCCATTAAAATAAGAAAACTTTGCTTTTATTAAAAAAAATAATAAAATTATGAAACAAATACCAAATCGAGAAACTTAAAGTATATTTCAGCTTTTTTTAAAGCTAAACCTTTCATTTTAAGCTGGTGGATTAATCTGCAAAGTTTAAAATAATCTGCAGCATCTACTACCATGCTGCATAGCTTCTGCTACTGAGCTTAGATTTAGTATCCTTTTGCTCTTTTACAAGAGTGCCTCACTGCTCCTAGTCTTGAATATAATATCTTCAATTGACTCATTTAATTAATTAGCATATGTTGACTTGAAAAACAGTAACCAATCAAACAACCTCGAAATTTAAATTTTGTTAGCTGCTATTTGTTATTTTCAGAGTTTGGCAAGTCTCCGTTCATCATATATAAGTATAGCACATTATAAGTAAGAAAAAATAGAATAGTAAAAATTTATTCATAATAAATTTATAAGTAACAAATAATTTCATTTATAATTTTTTTATACATAAATATTTAAAATTAATAAAAAAAATTGCTTTGATAATGTTTTTATTAACAATCTCTTAATTTTATTTATTATTGTTTCCACACTATCTGCAGAAAACATTTTGCTGCTTTAACAGATGTTAATCAGCATATACAGCTAGGTATGTATATACACTGGCCTCCTAAAGTTAAGGTATAACATGTTTTTCAAAGCTCACCAGAAAAAAAATGGCAGTCAGATTAAATTTCATAGTTTATATGAATGACAGTAATAAGCTTTAAAAAAACTTGCACAAAAATTATAGCTACCACTTTTATTTTATAGAAAAGAATAGGTGTTTGTGAATAAGAGAAAAACATGCAATTATGAAGCTTTTGTAATTGAGAGCGATTTAGGAGGTCTTCTGATCTAGAGAGAACAATGCACTCAATACCATCAATCAAATACTGTTGAAATACACAGGTCCAGAAACGGTGGAATCATGGTTTGGGCAGGAATCTCACTTGGAGGCCACGCTGACCTGCATGTGTTCCATGGAGGAACTCTGACCAGGATTGGCAAGTTTCTGCCGAGGTGGTTAAAACCGGCATGGGAGAAACTAGTTTCTGCCAGTAAGTGGCAAAAACTGGCAGAAACTAAGAAATAATACTAATAAGAACTTTAACCTGCCAGGATTTATAATTCACACATGTATTTAATACATAAAGAATTTAATTAAACAAATTAAAATTATGAATGTTATTCAAAGTTGCAAAAAGTTTCAAGATGATCATACTTTGTTTATATAATTTTATGTCACTTGAAAAACAGAAATTTTCATAGCGGTTATCTAATGCTATACAAGTTTAACTATTGATATTATTGTCACAGGAGGAAAGGCATTTTCTAGGACTTCCTTGGGGAAATATGTTTCTGGGAAAGGAGTCAATTTTGACACAAACAGTTATATACGGCACAAAATTTAGATTAATATCAAAAAGCAATTTTTTGCTGTTTCTTTATGCTCATATATCAATTTTGATCCCATGTACTTAGGATGACATAAATAAGCTAGCATAAAAACTACCACTTTATTAAATGAGATTTTAATCTTGCATTCGTGAGTTTCTATATTTCCATCATTAAATAAGTTGAGAAAATTTTATGAGCAACTGCAATAGAACAGTCATATCTTTTACTTTTATCTAAAGCCAACAGTAATAGATTTTAACATTTGTAACAAGTATAAATTTCTTTATAAATCATTGTATTTATTTACAATTTTAATAACTGCTGTGCTTGTCTTTAATGTCATTTTCATAATTTTCAGTTATATGCAAATAAAATGGCTGATTGTATGTGCAAGATTCAAAACTATCAAATTCTATTACAAATTTATTTATTTTTTAGTTAAAACTTCACAATATTTTGTTTGTTATTTATTCTGGATGATAAAATGTATATAAGCAATTTAATACTACTAAAAAAGTCTCAGATTATGTCATGAAATGAGTTTATGCCAGTTTCTGCCAGTTAAAACCGGTTATAACCACTTTCTGCCACTGGCAGGGCAGAAACCGTTTTCCGCCGGCAAAAACCCAGCCCTGACTCTGACTAGTGCGAGATATTGGGATGAGATTCTTGATCCATATGCTGGTGCTATTGGCAATGGTTTCATTCTAATGGATGATAATGCAAGACCACACGAGGTGTAGTTGTTGAGGATTTTCTTGAGGATCATGATTTGGAGAGAATGGAATGGCTAGTTCACTCTCCAGACTTGAATCCGATAAAACATCTTTGTGACTATCTTGGAAGACAGACAGGGACTGATTTACAAATTTGGGGGCCCTGGGCACAGATGCTTACAACAGTGCCGTAGCTAGAAGTGTGCGATAGGGGGGCTCATATATATTATATATATATATATATATATATATATATATATATATATATATTTTTTTTTTTTTTTTTTTTTTTTTTTTTTGTTTTTGTTTTTGTTCTCTCTCTAATGCAGAGATAAATTAGTTCATATTCACATTGTAGGTACTATGTTTCTCATTAAACTGTTGTAATAACTTCATTTTATGCTAAGAAAAGTACATGATGATGAAAATTTTGAATGTGTAACTGGTGCAAAATTAAACATCCTGTTAGCTTCATATGTACCAAGGATGAGGGAGTGTTGAAACATGTATTTTAGATACAATTTAGTAACTCTGCAAAACTGTGAAAGGTCTCAAAACTAAATTAGATTTTTGAACAGAATTTCATTTGAATTTTCGGAACATTTAGTGGCCTTGGAACTTTTTCCAGGGGGGGCTCAAAATATTTTAAGGGAGGCTGAGCCGCCCATAGCGCCCCCTTAGCTACGGCCCTGGCTTATGCGGACCCCTTACATCATTATTTTGCAAATTGAGTTGTAAAAAAAAAAAAAAAAAAAAAGGATAGGTATTTGTTAAAATATTTATTAAAAATTAAACATGATAATTATTAATTTACTTAAAAAAATTATTTCACAATTCTGAATTTAAATGAGAAACATTTTATAATAAATTGTATGGTGTTGTATATCTTTTCACATTCAAGTCTATACATCCAGATTGATAAAGTATGCAAACACTAATAACAAATTTTTGACAACCCAAATAAATTATTTAAAAAGTTACAGGTCTCTACTGTCTGCGAGTAATACTCCCCAACTCTCAAATAATCTGATAACAGGAAAAAGATTAAATAAGAATTAAAATAACAGTGTATTTTTAAAGTGATAAAGATAAAATATTCATTATAATAAAGTAATTATAAATGGATAGTTCAGACAAAATATACAATGTTATAAAAATACAATATGGACACAATAGAATGTAGAATGAAATGTAAAATTCCATTAGATATTAAAACTACATCAGAGTTTAGGCAGTAATTCAAAAACCTTCAACAGCATTTGGGGACCCCTGAAAATCAGGTCTCTGGGCCCATGCCCCGAATGCCCTGCCGTAAATCAGGCACTGAGGACAGGTTGTGATTTTAAGTCCTCCTCCAAGGTCATTAATGAGCTGGAACAAGGCTTACTCCATGTCTGGTCAACACTACGTATTTCAATGTTCAACAATTTGAGAGCATGGAAAGTCGATGCCACCAATGCATTCAAGTCCAGGGTGAACATATCCTTATTAGAACCAGTTTTTTAATGTTTCTCTCACATTTTACTGCATAGTACTGTGATGTACTGATTTCTCCAAGAATGGAATTTTCCACCATGAGTGCTTTTTTGTTGTAATTTCATTTATAAGTTTCACTTAAGTAAATTTCTATGTCACATTTAACAAATAACAGTTTAGCTCACATTTCCTCCAAATTTGTTGTTTCTATATTCATTCATGAGCAATTCAGATGCAAAAAATTGGTTATACCTTAACTTTGGGAGGCCAATGTATATTATGACCAATACCCAAACTGGCCAAGCTTCCTGGCCAAAATCTGAAATATATGAAATAGTGTATTTCAGGTTTTGGCTGGACAATTCGCAAACTGGCCGGGAAGCTTTGGCCAACATCCGAACTGAGATTTAAGGCTATTCTTTAGATGCGGGGCCATCATGAAACTTTTCTTAGAAGTTGTTTCTTATTTAGAGAAGAAAGTTGTTTTGCTATATTTCATACACTGTAATAGATAACTGTTTGTCGTCCATCTTAATGATGCATAGGTACCAATTTTATGTAACTACTAGCCAGGGGTGCAGGAAATGAATTTACACCCAACATTTCCCCCAATCCATATAAAAATTTCCCCAAACTTTACGATGTGTTATAGGCTTACATAAACTCTGTATTACCGTAGATATAGATTTTTTTTTCAAAAATTTCTCAACATTTGCGCGAAAATATATGGTACATATTATTATGAGTTCAGTTCTGTAAAGGTCACCTTACGGATCTTTCTATTTGTAATGAAAAAAATTCAGCCTTGAATAATTATGCAATTCATTATTAAAATCGAAATCAATTGTATATATTCCTAAGCAAAATTTCCCCAGATTTTTAAAATTTCCCCCCGATCCTAGATTGCCGGATGGGACATATTCTGCATTCCTGCTACTAGCGAGCTATGCCCGCTAGCTGGGCCACTTTTTCATAAAAAAGTGACAAAAACATAAATACATGATTGAGAAAAACATTTTTTTCAAAGGGTTAATATTTGAATTTTTGAAAACTAATTAGACCTATTTGTAGAAGAAGGTACCGACTTTAAGGAGGTCTCTTCCATTTTCGGATATTTTTTAAATTTGACCCGACGTGCCGCTTTTAATTTGCTGAATTTATAAAAAAAAACCACAGAATTGACCTATTTTAAACACTCTTTTTTAAAGGGTTAATATTCGTATTTTTTTGTATTTTTTAGTCCATCGGATTCAGAATTGTATGCAGATTTCGAATATGCAAACAGATTTTTTTTTAATCGAAAACTGATTTTGGGATTGTTTAAGAAAAAACATCTCCATAGAAGTAACATTGACAAAAACACAAAAAACATCGTTTAGAAAAGAATTTTTTTCAAAGGATTAATATTGGAATTTTTGAAAACTAATTGCACTGACTTGTAGGAAAAAGTACCGACTTTAAGAAGATTTTTTGAATTTTTGATTAATTCCCAAATCTGGCCATTATTTTTCCCTCCAAAGTGCAGTCGTTTTTAAGAAATTCATTAAATCGACCCCTTTTAAACACTTTTTTTAAAGGGTTAAAGGCGTGTTTTTGGGTTCATCAGAAGCAGACTTTTACACAGATTCTGAATATGTAATCAGTTTTTTTCTACTTTAAAAACTGTCTGCATGACGGTTTAAAAAAAAATGCGCACAAAAAAGTTTCGGTGTATTTTCTCTGCGGCGGCCTTCCAGAACAGCCCTCTTTCTGCTTGGGTGCTCTTTTTGGGAAATGAGACGTTTTGCATTTCGTTTCCCGAGGGGCTTTTAAGTCATAACTTTTTTAATTTTGATCCCACGGTCTCAAAAATGCCCGAAATGACTTTCCCAGAATTTTTCGAATCAAAAGACACCTCTCGCTATTTCCAACTCGCCCGCATTGCAATCTGTAATCGGCTTCAAGAAGACAGACAGACACACAGAGGCACACGGATTTTATTAGTATAGAAGATAATGTAACAACATTAAAATACACAGTAAAAATGATTCCCATTGATTATATTGAAGCAAAATATTTTTGTGTATCCCAGTAAATTAACAAAAAATAGTACACAATTCCCTTTCAATACCGAAATTAATTGATAAGCCAAATAAGATAACTATTACAAGTTAACCTGAGCCTTTACTTGAGTTATAGCATGGACTGGCAGATGGCTAGACTACTTGAATTCATAGACACTTTCAACTATGTTAGAAAGGATTAAGCTAAGTGCCTATATCTATTTCATAAATTGGCAATCACATCTGGCCAGTTCGCAAATTAGCCAATCTCATCTGGCCAGTCATTTTTAAATGTTGCTGGCCAGTTTGGGAATTGGCCATAATATATATACAGGGTGTCCGAAAAGTCTGGAAACGGTCGAATAACTCGAAAAATACATATGAGATTGAAAAACGTAAATATACGTGTTAAATATTTTTAAATAAGCTACTCAGTGATACCAAATTTGACCTTCGTAACCGACCCCCTGGGGATTAGAGGGGGTCCAACTTTGAAATCTTAAATTATAACCCCCATTTTTTATTGCAGATTCGGAATCTACGGACAAAAATACATAACTTTTGTATTTGATGTTTATTTCGAATCCTTGTTTATCACGGTGTAATTGAGCATATTAAATCAATACATATTTCGGCTTTTCCAACGGGATTTTCCCTAATCGAAACTAATTGGGGAGAATTTATGACATCAAATTCCTCGTCTTTTGCAATAATAGCGTTTCCTGAAAATCACCCGTGCCGATTATTTCGGTAGTGCTACACAGTTAAAAATTTGATCCATTTGCTGTAGCGTCACTCCACAGCTTTTATAGAATATCTCTTTCATGACCAATGAGAATGTTCCATAACACAGTAAAGTACACTGTAAAAAAATTGACCCTTTTGCTGCATCGTCACTCCACCGCTTTTATAGAAAACGATTACTTTACTGTGTTATGGAGCATCCTCATTGGTCACAAAAGAGATATTCTATAATAGCTGTGGAGTGACGCTGCAGCAAATGGGTCAAATTTTTAACAGTGTAGCGCTATTGAAATAATCGCCACGGGTGATTTTCAGGAAACGCTATTCCTACAAAAGACGAGGAATTTGACATCAAAAATTCTGCCCAATCAGTTTCAATTAGGGAAAATCCCATTGGAAAAGCGGGAATATGTATCGATTTAATATGCTCGATTACACCGTGATAAACGAAGATTTGAAATAAACATCAAATACAAAAGTTACATATTTTTGTCCGTAGAATTCGAATCTGCAATAAAAAATGGGGGTTATAATTTAAGATTTCAAAGTTGGACCCCCTCTGACCCCCAGGGGGTCGGTTTCGAAGGTCAAATTTGGTATCACAGAGTAGCTTATTTAAAAATATTTAACACGTATATTTACGTTTTTCAATCTCATATGTATTTCTCGAGTTACTCGGCCGTTTCCAGACTTTTCGGACACCTTGTATATGTATATATATATATATATATATATATATATATATATATATATATATATATATATATATAGTGGTGGTCAAAAGTTTCTGGCCAGCAAAAATTTTTCAGTTGATTTGTAAATGTACCCATATGAAGAGGAATCTCAAAGTGATACTTAAACATTTTATTGACATATTAGTTAGGAACTTACTTATAGATGAACATGTAAATATCAATAAATTTAATTGACAAAATTAAGTATAAAAGAAAACGCATGTTCTCAAAAGTTTCCGGCCACTTATCATTCTTTAGTTTTTTTTTTTCTATCAGTGAAGCATTTTTTGGTTGTGTTTATGAATGAATCAACGTGTATAGCATAGTTTGAATTCAAATTTGAAAAGTTCAACAATTATTGTTCATAAATGAGTGATTAGTTTGTCGCTAAAAGGCCAATCTTGCTGAGATATTGTGGCTAAGTTATCAATCGGTAAAATCGACTGTAAACGATATTTAAAAATTACATAAAGATGGCCATGGCTTTCAGGACTTTCAGAGGTCTGGGAGACCCCGGAAAATTACTATTCCTATGGACAGAATTATCAGTAGAAAAACCGTTGATAATCCGCATGAAAATTCTGTTGCAATATATTGCAATTTACGTAATGCAAATATTGCTGGAATAAGTTTGTCTACCATGTTATGATGCTGACATGATACAGAACTTTATGGAAGAATCGGTGTTAAAAAATTTTCAGAGGTAAAAAAGATACCGATGTACCGCTACTGGCATTTTCCAAGGAACACAAAGTCTGGTCAATTGAAAACTGGACAAAAGTTCTATTTTTCCATTAATCGAATTCAAAACAGTTTTGTAAGTGATGGCAGACACAACATCCGATGACCTAACAACAACAGATATCATTCGACCTATGTTATTCCTACAATAAAGCATGGCGGAGGACACGTTATGCTTTGGGGAGTATTTTCTTCAAAAAGTGTCGGTTCGTTATGAAATCCACAGTCAAGTGAATGATACAATATATAAGGATATCTAGCAAGGCCATTTTCTGCCTTATTAGAGAAAAAAATTTGGTTGCAACTATTTTTCTTAACATGATAACGACATAAATAATGTATGCAAGTCTCGATAAGCAATGGTTTTCACACAAAAAATTTCGTTTTTGAAATGGTCATCCCAAATGCCCAACATGAATCCAATAGAAAATCTTTGGAAAGAATTTGGCAAAAGTCTGTGGAACTATAAATATTCCAACTGAGCCGAAATTTCTCCAAAATTGCAAGAAATGGGGGAAAAACGTACCATAGACGATCTTTAACCGTTGATTGTATGAATGTCACGTTGCTGTGCCGCAGTACTTATTATTAAAGCTAATAAAATAGTAATATGATAAAATACTAATTGAAATGTTGTTGATCACTGTAATTTTCTATTACAATACCACTTTTTTACAAATGTGTGAAGTTGGCCGGAAACTTTTGAGAACATGCATTTTCCTTTATACTTAAATTTTTCAATTAAATTTATTGATATTTACACGTTCTTCTATAAGTAAGTTCTATAAGTAAGCTGGCTGGAAACTTTTGACCGCCACTATATATATATATTATATTCTTTTGCATTAGCCAGCATGCTGGAAAAACTCATAATTATCGGCATGCCGAAAAATATGAGGTTTTGCTACTGGAGAACAGTTGGCTGATTTATTTTGTTTTTTCAAATAACATTTTTCATGTTAAGGAAAAAATATAAGTACTTATTTGTTTTCTGTCTCTCTATATATTTTGATTTATAATTAAGTAATTATTAGATTTTATTTATTTTATTATTATGCAAAATTTTCATGTATAACTTTTCTACTCCTGGATGATGACATTGATTAAATTATTATCTAAAATTGCTTTTTTTTATGTAAGTAATTAAATATTTCTCTCCTTATATATTTAGATAAATTTTATCATTTTTTTATTTTATACATAGTAAGAACATTTCTGCTTGTGCAATATTTTATGAGATAGTCTATTTCTACACTGTAAATTTTAGATTTTTGCTGGGGAGTGAGCTTTATGTGAAATGCCTTGAGAAACATGAAACACATTATTATTGTATTGAATGAGTAAAGAAGGTAAACTAAATAATTATAAAAGGGGGCAGAAACTCAGTTTTGCATTCTTGCTCCCCAAAAGAAGTTGCTACTGCTGAAAGCAACTAATGAATCATAATGCTTTCTGTTTCCGAAAATCCTTGCTTTTTCCAGCATGCCGGGAAAGACCAGAGACTAACATTTAAAAATCTGGTCTCCCTTGAATTTTACAGTATGCTGGCTAATGTGGGGGAATGTGGTATATATAGTTAAATTAGTTATTACAATATTGAAATAAATGAAGTAATGTTATGTGAAGTTGTAAAAAGAAGAAACCTTTCTGTAGTGTAAAATTGTGAGTGATATCGTAAAAATTGAAAAATATCTTTGTTTTCATGTTTAAAAGTATTATATATATATTCATTAATATAGTGGAATATGTATTTTATCAATCTCAACTATAATCGGCAGTTTTTTTTCTGCAACAAAAATTTCAAGCTGAAAATTTATATCATGCTGTCGTTTGAGTGTAAATAAAGTTTCTCTAAGTCTCTTAGCTAACTAATGAAAAAATTTCTGCAGTTTTATATATGATTTTTTGCAGCCTTTTTGAAAATTTATTATTATGTAAATAGTAAATTGTACATTATTTTATACTTTTAATTGCAGGCCAACCTACTAACATTGATCCTGTTTTTATGCAATCCAGAATTCAGGTATATTAATTTTACTATTTTTTAAATATTACAATAAATAAAAATGGACTTTGGTGTTTAAAACTACATATATAAAGCTATCTTACAAAATTTTTTAGTTCTGTGTGTAATTGTCTCTTCAGAACACAACTGATAGATGCACTCACACATGCACAAACAAATTTCTTTAATATTATAGATAAAGATGCAGTCATTCTTTTAAAAGGAAAATTTTAGGAAAAAACAAATTATTGCTGAAACAAAGGCGTAGGTCAAGAAATATTTGTTTTTGTATACAAATTATAAACTCCTTTTAATACTTAATACTGTTAAAACTTTTGGTGATAAATATATTTTTTTTGTCTGTAACGAGTTAATTCTGTACCTAAAGCAATTGAAATTATTTTTTTATTTCCAAAAATTACTTTACTCTATCAAAAATAGTTTGTTTTTCCTCAATTTTTTAGTATGAAGTGATTTTCCTTAAACATTTCTCACCATTGTTCTTAAAATAGACTTTTACAGAATCTACTTATGCAGGTGTTAAAAATTTGAAACTTTAGAAAAATTTTATATTATTTCTTTTGTTGGCTTACCTTTTCAACTTTTCTTTCTTTATTTTTTGTATTTATTATTTTTTTTTTTTTATAATAGAACTTTGATGTACTATTTCTCAGGTCAATATTTTAAAGTTATCATTGTGTAAACCAGTGTAGTAACCAGAATTTCATTTCAGGAGGGGTCCAAATTTTTCATTCCAGTTACATACATATATTCTAAAACCTGTGAAGATGAAATTCTACAGAAAAAATTCTGTTTAAAAACAGGTTTTCCTCTTAGCTGATATAATTGCATGGTACCCTTTTGATGGTTAAGGAATATTTTCATTTAAAAGAGCATTCCATTATAAGCAAATTTCTCTTTTAAAAGTATTGCTGTATTTTTATAAACATACTTATTTATATTATATGTAAATTAAAACTTCTCAAAATGGAAATGATCTATAACAGAATCCTACCTTAAATTGAAGCATTACATGGTTCTGATGTGGCTTACCATGCCGTTAAATCTGCTAAAAACTGTCTGAAACAGGATTTTCATCGCTTTGTAATAATTCCATCAAAGGTTTTACTGTGCTTATAAACACAGTAAATTTTTTAAGAGAAACTTTTATTAATGAAAACCTGTCTGTAATGGAAATTTCAAGATCCCAATGAAATGAACAATAGATTTTATTGAGCTTGATTATCTTAGAAGTATAATTAATTACACTTTTTTAAATGAAAAATTTTTTCCAGTTCCTTGATCACATATTGACAAGATTGATTGTGTTTCTTTTAATTTAAAAAAATAGGATGTGTAAAATAAAGTAAGATCAATCTCTAGAATTTCAGCTAATATTACAATGAAGCTGCATAATTATTTACTAGCTACAAAGATTTAATAAACATTATGATATAAAAAATAGTACATACTGTAGAGTTATATTTATTTAAATCAAGTTTCATATTGCATAAACATTTGTTTACAAGTTTAATATCAAGTAGTTAAAGCCCCACACTAGTCACTGAAAAAAGACCCGGATGATAATGATAAGTTTATGGGAGAGTTCTTTTCAAATATCTCGCTCAAATTTTAATATTTTTACAGGATATTTTTTGCTTAGGTTAGCTGAAAACGATCAACAACCAAACTAGTTTTTACTTTTTCAATTTTGTTTTCAAAATTTTTTTTAAAAAATATTTTAACTTTCAAAATTGACTTGAATTGGTTCTGAAATTGAAACTATCCACAACAAATATATAACCAAAATCTAAAAAGTAAAAACTAGCCTGGTTGTAGACCGTCCTCAGCTACCTTATGCAAAATAATAATAATAATAATAATAATGTAAAAATATTAAAATTTTAGCAAGATTTTTGAAAAGAACGCACCCATAGACTTAACATTATCATCCGGGTTCTTTTTGTGACTAGTGCTCCTACAATAGTCACTGAAAAAGACCCAGATGATAATGTAAAGTCTATGTGAGCGTTCTTATCAAATATCTCGCTTGTATTTTGTGTTTGTGTAAGTGTCGGCAAAAGTCAGTCTCATTGAAGATGAAAAAGTTTTATTACCTAGTTACATATTTAAATTTTCAGTTGTGAAATTACACTTGAAATCATAAATAAGCTAAAAAACTTTGTACAATCACCATAAAAAGAAAATTAAACAGGACACGTTTTGAGCTTCAAAAATACAGCTCGTCATCAGCTAATCCAAACACGTGTTTGGATTAGCTGATGACGAGCTGTATTTTTGAAGCTCGAAACGTGTCCTGTTTAATTTTTTCTTTATGGTGATTGTACAAAGTTTTTTAGCTTATTTATAAATTTATCGTCAGTGATTTCGGTGTTTCTCAATACACTTGAAATTATTGAATATTTAATACAGGAATTATCGCTTGTTAACTAAGCGTAGAACCAACAACATAGTTGTCCAAGCCAGAGATATAACTCAGAATTTTTGTAAATAGCACTCTAAATGCTCTACCATTTGATGATGCCCAATTTGTCATTTTTCACTGTTATGTATTGGTAAGGCTGCACTGCAGCACAAGATGAAATAGTCTTCATGAGCACACAATCTTGAGGCATAACATGAGACACAAACAAACCCAGAATCGGTGAATACAAATTTAAATTTTCAGCTGTAAAATTATGCTTGAAATTATTGAACATTTAATATATGAATAGTTACAGTAAAATCTATGAAAACGGAATAGTTTGAGATCATTTACAAATTCTGTTGTAGGCTGATTTCCATATTATCAGGTACACTCATATAGTTATCCTGTCATCAACACCATGGAATATTTCTGTTTATGAGAAAATTTCTTGGATCACAAATTTCCATTTTAGATAGTTTTCAAACTTTAGCAAGAATAATTATACAGTTCCATTATCACGACACTCTCAGGACCTGAAAAAAGTGTCACTATAAGCGGAGTGTCGCGGTAACCAGAGTTGAAGAAAAATGTTTATAAAAATCTGTATTTTTAATTAATTTAAGAGAATTTTTAACTGACAACTGTTCTTGAATTTTTAAGCAATAAAACATTATTATTAAACAAAAACAAAATTGAAAAGAATGAAAATAAGATTTCTGGTGGTTTCTTTTTTTATTGTTACATGAAATACTAATGAATTAAGTTTTGCAAGTCTCTAGATGTGCTTCCTACAATTCTTTTTTTATATTATACAATGAATTTTTAACAATATCTATTGTTTCAGAAATGGATGTTTGATGATTTCTGATTGGTTCAATGCAATGCCATGCTTTGGTTATAGTCAGAGACTTGTTTTGTTCTAGCTCCATATCACTTCTGATCTTCTTGTTTGAAGAAATTTTTGTCTTTTTCTCTTGTACAATTTCAGATATCCTTGCATCTGGTGATGTGGTGACATCCTTATCAAAATCGATATACATCTGGACATTCCCATTATATCTCTTTCACGGTCTTAACAACTTCTAATGTCTTCATTATTATCTTCTATACTCTCGAGATCTAATAGAAACCAGCATTTTGAAACTAGGGATGCACCGAATAGTGATTTTGGCTGAATGCCGAATATTCGGTCAACAGGTGAACCGAATGCCGAATATTCAGTTTTCAAAATACTTTCTATATTTCAAAGTTTAAAGGTATTAAAATGTTACTTTTTAAAACAATTTTACATAATTTTAATAAAAGAAACTTACATTTTGATAAACAAGAGCTTTTAAGAACTTTTAGTGGTGAAAAAATATTTGCCTTGAGTTATTTAAGAAACATAATTATGAATCTTTTTTAATTAATAAAATTAAAAATTTTATGGTTTCTTCTACGAATAAAAACAAACATAAAATCAAAAAGAAATAATGAAAAAAATGGTCGAAGGCAAGCTTTACAGTCTCATAATTGTCCTTTTTAAATAACTCAAGGCATATTTTTTTCGATATAAAATACAAATACTTTCAACTTAATTCTGAATAAAGGAATGTCTAGCTCATAGTTCTTTTCTTATTTTCCACCCTTCCCATCATATCATATTTTACAGAAATCAAAGCATATGAGTTGAAAATATAGTTATGGTATCTTATTGTTAATGCAACAAATGAAAACACAAGTTTGACCTTGAGTGAGATGAAATACAATGTACTTATGACTCAATAAGTTGATTGTGATTATGGTTTCATGAACAAGATTTGTTTGCCTTGATAGCTATTGATAACCTCAAAAGTTTTTCTTTCTTGTTTAAGAGCTTTTATTTGGGAAAAGCAAGAAACAGATTATTTACTAAACAAAATTTACGTACTTGCATCTGCACATCATTTATTCCTAAGAAGAATCCTAATAAATTACCATTTTAATCCTTCTCATGATTAATTTTCTTAAGTTATACTTTACAAACAGCAAATAAATAATTTAAAAACATTATATTTTATTAAAATATGATTGTCTTTCTAATTATTTTAAATATATTTATAAAATGGCAGTTAAAAGTCGAAATTGTAAAAAGTTTTTAAAAATTGGTTTAAAAAAAGTTTAAGTATTGGAAAGGCTGAATATTTAAATACTCAGCCAAATAGTTTCATATTCGGCTTAACCGAATATTCGGTGCATCCCTATTTGAAACAGTCTCTAATTGTCTTAGTCTTTCTTACTACTTTGCTGGAAACAATTTAAAACACTACGAATAAAGTGTGAAAATGAAATGTTTAAGATTCCCTAAGTAAATACAGGGGTTGGACAAAAATATGGAAACACCTTTAAAAAAACACGTTTCCTTGCCTAGTATTGTGTACGGTATCCGTTGTTATTCAAAACAGCTTACAGTCTTCTCGGAATGGATAAATACAGTTTCTGTATGTTTGCCAAGGGAATATTGTACCATTATTCCTGCAAAATGGTGGTAAGTTCAGATAACGATGTTGGCGGTGGACAGCGAGAACGCACTTTCCGCTCCAATGTAGACCACAAAGGTTCGATAATATTCAAGTCTGATGATTTTGGTGGCCTGGGGAGATGCGAAAATTCACCCTCGTGCTCAGAAAACCAGTCCATGGCAATGTGAGCTGTGTGAACGGGGACGTTGTCGTCTTAGAAGATACCATCATCATAGGGGAACAAAGCTTGTACCATTGGATGGACTTGATCGGCCAAAATGTCCACATAAGTCTGAGCAGTAATACGCCCTTACAGAGTTATCATGGGGCCAGAAGAGAACCACGATATGGCTGCCCAAACCATCACCGAACCCCCGCCATGTTTCACTCTTGGCAACAAGCAGTCTGTATTATAGGCTTGAGATGGCGTTCTCCAGACGTAAACTCGGCCAGAAGTGGGGAACAATGTGGAAGAAGACTCATCAGACCATTTTACGCTCTTCCACTGCTCTATAGTCCAGGCTTTATGACTTAAACACCACTTTTTCCTGTTACAGGCATTAGCATTACTGATGGATGGTTTTTCAATTGCAACACGGCCAGCAATTCCCTATTTATGAAGCTCCCTTCTAATTGTTTTGGTACTCACAGGATTTGGTAACACGACATTCATTTCAGCAGTAACTTTTGCAGCTGTGGACTGCTTATTTTTCGCGATAAACTTCCTTAATGATCGTCTATCACGATCACTCAGAACACACTTTCGTCCGCGCTGTGATTTAGCGGATGATGTTTTTTCCGCATTTCAAATATGCAGAATAAATCTTCGACACAGTACCTCTTGAAACACTAAAAACCTCAACTAACTTACTTACGGAAGCACCCACCATACGCGCGCCAACAATTTGTCCACGTTCGAAGTCTGTTAACTCTGACATAATGCAATAATAATCTCACATAACAGTGCTCCAACAACGACTAAACGGTGCAGTGATTTTACGAAGTTGTATAGGTGGCGTCAGTAGGCGAAAACTCCAGTGCCATCAACATAGTTCATTATAATCAATCTTTCTTTTCAAACATGCATTTCAAAAGGTGTTTCCATATTTTTGTCCAACCCCTGTATGTGTTGCATTCTCAGTGGAAAACCCAGTGGGTGAGTAATCATAGATTGGAGGATAGATAACACGCATGAAGAAATCTCTCCTTCACTGATTTTATCATTCATAGTGTGAGGAGTTTTTTAGATAAACGATTGAAAGAAAGTTTCTCCTTTATGTTAATGGACATTTTAGATACTTTTATGAAAATTTTGGCTAAGACATTTCTTACCGCTTAATTTCTGTGCTTGTAAGATAAATTATGAAAAATGGACAATTTCCCTAAAACATCCTGATATCCGGAGTTGAAAATTATTTACCAACATAGAATCTGGAGATTATTTACATTTAAATCGTATACAGAAAATCAGGACTTTGAAAAACTGACATGATAAGCGGAGTAACATGAAAACCAAGTGTCAGGATAGCGAGGTTTAACTGTATATTGTTGTTTTCATTAGGTCTTGAATTTTTTCCTTTGAGGTAGGTCATTTTTACAGAATTTAGTGTAAAAGATTTATGCTCTTCAGAGATGTACTTTAGAGTAAATATGTCTTAACAGTTTCAAACTTTTAAAGGATACTGTGAAGATGGAACATGTTCATAACGAAAACCTGTCTGAAACGACAAAATTGTATGGCCCAACGAAAGACATACTTTAGAAGTATACCTTTTAAGATGAATACCTGTCAAAAGTGGAATTTTTATGGGTTCTTTGTATTTCCGTGTCAGCAGTTTTTGCTATTGTTGTATCTATGATTCAATAAATAAGTTTTTTCAAAATGGGGGGGGGGGGGGGATATAGAAGTCTGGATCTCTAGCCCTAGGCCATGCTACTGATGTAAATAATGAAATGAAATTCATAAATTTTGATTAATCAAGTTAATATGAACCAAGCTTAACTGTGATAAGCAAAAAACTCAAATAAATCAGATTTACATAAATCGTCTTTAACTAAGAAAATAAAATGCATAAATTTATGTGCAATTTATTAATTTTTATAGTGCTATTTATATGTTGGTGTTTACGATACTTAAATAAGGAGTGAAATTTTTTGAGAGAAACTCTTCATAGATTTTTGTTTGTTGAATAATAAAATTTCTTTGCTGCATTATTATTTTAGTGTCATCAGAGTTCATAATAATAACCTCTTTTTGCTGCACAATGTATTCAATAGCTTTTCCCATCAAACTTAGACTTTCAGAATACATTATTTCTTCTTGACAAAGATCGTTTTCATCATTGCTCCAGTCAAATACTGTTATATCTAGTCTATAATACTGTTATCTGTAATTTCTTACTATTCATCTGCTTTCATCTATTCAGCAATATCTTCAGCAAATTCTTCACAAATTGGAAGTCTTCATATAAAGATCAGCAAAGATTCATTATCACCACCTTCATTTTCATCATTTGGTTGAATTGGTGATATAATTTCATGCTGTGTTATCTTTAGAGTCATTGGTTTAAATTTCACAAGATTGGGCAATCTAGTACACAAGATTCTTTAGTGTAAGTGGTTTTATAATTCTTTGTTCTTTAAGACCTGTAATCAGCTTTCCTAATAGCTTTTTCTCAAGTTAAAAAAACATTTGATCTATTGGCTGTATTAGCAAAGTCACATTTGGTGGCAAACAATATCTTTCCATTTCCCAGTTACTCCTCATCTGAATGCATGGGGCATTCTACAATCAGTATTGCTTTTCTTTTCAAATTCTTGCTCTCTAAAGAAATTTTCAATTTAGATATTTAGAAATAAAATACTCATTAAATTATTACTTAAATTCAGCATTCAATCACATACATTTTAGTTTTTCTGTAATACACAAGAAAACTAGATGTTGTTGATCTTGCATACTCTAAGTTTGTTTGACTTTCCTTGATGGGTTTCAACGTCCAAATACCTAATGAACTATAACCAGAGATCAGAAGTAGTATATTTGCTATGAGTAATGTAACTATAGTAGTCACTATTTTTTACAGTAGTTTGTGTCATACTACATTTTAATCAATGTATTTAAATAGATCAAGTAACACACTGCTTTTAATGCTACTTCAGGAGGGGGGGTGGGGGAGGAGGGAATTTCATTCTAAAAATCTCATGCCCATTACTTGCTTCTTCCCTGCAATATATGTTCTGCTCTACAATTTGAGAATCTTAGCTGCACTGTATAACAATGCATGACATTTTCATTGACACTTACTGCTAATATTGAATACTAACCAACAAAAAAGAATTCATTTTATTGCTGCCAACACTAATCTATTTACTTATTGATGTTTTAATGCATCATTTCTTACTACTTTATTTACAGATTTATTTATTGTTCGCATTTAGAGTTATTTTTCTGTAATATTCTGGAATGTAAAAATTAGACATTCCAGTATAACTATCTCAACAGAATTAGGCTGAACAGAATAACTGAATTAGGCTATACTTGAACATCAATTAAGTTATTAAGATTGTATTGAAGAGTTGAGTAAAAAAATTTATTAGAAAATGCAATAATTGCTTATTATATAACTTATTCATGTATATATAGTAATAATATACAGGGTGTATCTAAACTACTGGGCAAAACTTTAAGGGGTGATAGTACACATCAAGACAAATAATATTAAATGGGAAACTAAGGGTCCCAAACGTCTTCCGAAGGAGATAGGCGCCATCAAAGTTTAGGGTCCAAAATTTGAAATGATTATAAAAAACGGAAAAATTGGTCGATTCGTATTCGGTTTTCACGAAAACTATTCTTGATGTCAGTATTGTCTTGAAAATAAATTATAAAGATTAATTTCCAAAAATGACAGTAGAGGGCGCTTTAGACTTTGGAGTAACGAACAACTATTTTTAACCGTTATTTTTTGCATCTCATTAATTTTTTTTAGAAGTTTAGACATAAACTTAAATTTTGAGCTCAAAATCTGTGGTTAAGTAGCGCACACTGAACTGTTCAATGGGAGTGGGTAGGTTCAAATTTCAAATGATTATAAAAAGCAGAAAAATTAGTCAAATGATTTGCGGTTTTCACTAAAATTATTCTTTATATCAGTATTGTCTTGAAAATAAATTGTAGACATAAATTTCAAAAAATGTCGATAGAGGGCGCTTTAGACTTTGGAGTAACGTACAAATATTTTTTTATCGCTATTTTTTGCATCTCATTAAAATTTTTTAGAAGCTTAGGCATAAACTTAAATTTTGAGTTCAATATCTGAATCGTTGAGAGTGGTTAAGTAGCGCAAACTGAACTTTGTTCAATGGGGGTGGGGAGGTTCAAATTTCAAATGATTATAAAATACGGAAAAATTGGTGGATTCGTTTGCGGTTTTCTCTAAAACCATTCTTTATGTCAATATTTCCTTGAAAATAAATTTTAAAGATAAATTTTAAAAAAATTCCGTTAGAGGGCGCCTTAAACTTTAGAGTAATCAACAACTATTTTTAATCGTTATTTTTTTTTATCTAAATAAATGTTTTAAAAGGTTAGACTAAATTTTGAGCTCAAGATATGAATCGTTGTGAGTAATTAAATAGAGAAAAATTGAACTGTGCTCGTAGGGTGGGCACGGTAACATTTCAACTCCTGAACACAGTTAAGTTTGCGCTTCTTAACCCCTCCCAACGATTCAGAATTTGAGCTCAAAATTTAAGTCTAAGCTTTTGCAAGCATTTAATTAGATACAAAAAATAACAGTTAAAAATTGTTGTTGGTTACTCTAAAGTTAAAGCGCCCTCTAATGGAATTTTTTGAAATTTATTTTTTAAATTTATTTTCAAGGAAATACTGACATAAAGAACGGTTTTAGAGAAAACCGCAAACGAATCGACCAATTTTTCCATTTTGTATAATCATTTGAAATTTGAACCTTCACACCCCTGTTGAACACAGTTCAGTTAGCGCTACTTAACCACTCTCAACGATTCAGATTTTCAGCACAAAATTTAAGTTTACGTCTAAGCTTCAAAAAAATTTAATGAGATGCAAAAAATAACGGTAAATAATAGTTGTACGTTACTCCGCAGTCTAAAGTGCCCTCTATCGACATTTTTTGAAATTTATCTGTATAATTTATTTTTAAGACAATACTGACATAAAAAATAATTTTAGTGAAAATTTCAAATCAATTGACTAATTTTTCTGTTTTTTACAATCATTTGAAATTTGAACCTACCCACTCCCATTGAACACAGTTCAGTTTGCGCTACTTAACCACAGATTTTGAGCTCAAAATTTAAGTTTATGTCTAAACTTCTAAAAAATTTAATGCGATGCAAAAAATAACGGTAAAAAATAGTTGTTCGTTACTCCAAAGTCTAAAGCGCCCTCTATAGGCATTTTTTGAAATTAATCTTTATAATTTATTTTCAAGACAATACTGACATAAAGAATAGTTTTCGTGAAAACCGCAAACGAATCGAACAATTTTTCCGTTTTTTATAATCATTTCAAATTTTGGACCCTAAACTTTGATGGCGCCTATCTCTTTCGGAAGACGTTTGGGACCCTTAGTTTCCCATTTAATATTATTTGTCTTGATGTGTACTATCACCCCTTAAAGTTTTGCCCAGTAGTTTAGATACACCCTGTATATATGTACCAGAGTTGGGCAAAATACATCGAAAAATCATTTTCGATACAAAATACAAAATACATTGGTTTTAGAACCTAAAATACAAAATACAAAATACTTTTCAAAAGAAAAATTTTCAAAATACAAAATACATGTATTTTCAAAATACATTCAAAATACAAAATACATTTTCAAATTTTGAAAATTGCTGCATGTTGTACTATATAAATGCAAAGCGAGTTTACAAAACTGATTAAACTTTTGAAATTATAACATAATTTCCAAAATAAAGAAAAAATGACGAAAATGATGCATCCTTATTAGCATAGGTTGTGAAACATTTTCCAACACATTCAGAATACTGTATCAAAATTTTATAGTTTATTAAAGATATCTAAATAGAGAATTTGAAAAGGCATAATGCATTTGAAAACCCAATTTCTACTATCTGTATATAGTGTTATCGCTAACATTTGACCAACGTTAGTAATTTGGCTAATTCAAAATAAAAAAACATTCGCCAAATGAAAAAAATATTAGCCAAATAAATTCTCCATATAGCATTAAAAAATCTTTAATTCTTTAATGTACCCCCTGTTTCAGGGATGTTCAATAACAACTATCAATTTCATGGAAATCGGATCGTATTCCCGCAAGTTAGAGCATGGACAGACAGACAGACAAGCAAACCGAATTCATGAATACTTTTAAACTTTGTTAGAAAGTGTTAAAAATTAAATGAATGAGTGTTAAAATGAAATAAGAAAGAAAGAAATCAGTCTAAATTCTAATTTGAGGCCTCATTTCATACAGTAAACAAAAATATTTTCATAAAGGGTCGTTTCCACTTTTGACTTTTACTCCCTTTCAGCAACGCACACATGCGGCTCAATTTCGGAGATATAGAGTAACAAATAAAAAGAATATTGTGGAGTTAAACTGATGGCATTGAACTCACAGGCTATGGTCACTAATTGTATATTACAGCCTTTATATTTTCAAGGAAAAGTGCCGTTCGAAAAACAAATTAAAGGGGAAATACCCTCCCCGCAATTTCCCCTCTTTATACTTAATCATTAAATCTCAAAAAGTATTTAGAGATTAGCCTTATCAGAAAGAACGTATATCCAATTTTAAAGCAAATCAGATAATTCTGCATAAAAACCCATTTATCTAACTTAAGGGGGATAATCGCTGTAACCCCTTTTATAACTTAACAAAATATCAGCAAAACTAATCTGGGAAGCGTCTTATCACTATGAACCTGTATCCAAAAATTGGAGCAAATCGGTTAATTCTGCATGAAAAACCATTTACCTAAATTAAGAGGGGTAATCCTGTCGATGCCCTTCTCTTTATACTTATTCAATGAATTCCCAAAACAAATCAGGGGGAGCGTCTTATCAAAATGAACCTATCTCCAAAATTTGAAGCAAATCAGTAAATTCTGCATGAAAAAACAATTAATCTAAATTAAGGGAGGGGGGATATACTTCCACACGTATTATTGTATTCATTTTGCATAGAGGAACACAGCTTTTCAGTTTAAAACAAATTTTCGTCATAAGCAGGTTCTTTTTCATACTTTTATCTATATTTTAATAAGCCTATACGATGCTTAAAAAAATAATTATTATGTTTATTTGTAGAGAGACAGCAATTTAAAAGTATATGAATTTTTTGCACAAATTTTTAGGTCAGGCCAAATTGTACTGATCTCTGAATATATGCATTTTTTGCAAAAAAATTTAGGCCAAGCCAAATTTTACTGACCTTTGAAGAGACCTGGCTAAACCTAGAAAATGTTTTTCGTACGGAATGGCACAAAACCGGAACTGAATAGTTTGGTCCGTGAAGACTTAGGAAGAATGAAATCAATCGCGGAATAAAATGGAAAAAATAATTTAGGCCCGCTCTGGCTGGGCCCAATCCTTAAGGGGAAAAAAGTAAGGTTCGGGTCCGGTCGGTGCAGATATTTATTGCACACCGTGTATTATCGCAATAAAATTATTTTCTTGGTAGATTTTCATTGGAAACGTCAAAAGAATTATTCAACTTTTCAGGAGCCTTTATAATAGATAACAGCGTTACATTACACTTCTAACGTACTTGAGGGAAAAAATAAACTAATAAGAAATGAAACTCTTTATGGTCTTTCTTGTCTATCACAAACATTTTGTTTTTTAATTCTCGCAGCAACAGCAACATTTATAACATTATTTTTGTAACCATTCAGCATAAAAGCTTCTGGAGAAGCTATACATCCTGTTCATTTACAATCTCTGTCGAACCACAACTTGAAAAAGTGTGTTTATATTAACGCCCAGAAATGAATTTAAAGACTAAACAAAATGCACGATATTTCCTTGTTGCGAATCTTTGATTTGCGGTTTACAGGACCGCAAAGTTTAAATTCTCTAAAAATGTATTTTCTATAAAATGTATTTTCAAAATACAAAATACTTGGAAAAAGCATTACAAAATACATTCCTAAAATACTTTCGTTTCGTTGGGTTAAAATACAAAATACAAAATACAAATGTATTTTGAAAATGTATTTCAAATACATGTATTTTCGATACTGCCCAACTCTGATATGTACTAGTACATCACCCCCCCTTGCCGTCAAAAATGACAGAATATTGATCTGCATTTCATTTTCATAAGACTCCATACAAATGAAGATTTTGTTATTGAAAAGCTTTTACTGTAGAAAAATATATTTTAAAAATTACAAATGAGTTCTATAAATATTGAGGATAATTTTTCTAATCATTGTTAATTGTAATCATTTATGAAAAATTCAACAAAGATATTAGCTTAAGTCAACTTGAAAAATTTGATTGCATTATAAATAAAATTTATATTTCTTACAAAATGTAAGGAATATATAACATCATGTATTATATATTTTAATTATATGAATGCAGCAGATAAAATTTTGATTTTTAATGTAGTAACATTCCAACAAAACTTTGAACTGAAAACAAAATTGTAATTTAATAAGAGAGAATGTGAAAAAATAATTTCCAGCCATACAAATCCAATCTCATAATTAAATTACATTAAAAGAAAAAAAAACTTTTGCTTATAATGCAAACAAAATTTTAAAAAATTAAAAGGAAAAATGCCCTGCTCTTAAAAATTAATAAAACTAAATTAAAATTCTAATACTCAATTTATTCATGTTGAATGAGATTATAAAAGTATTTAACCGAAGCTCTAGCCATACAATTTTAAAATTTCATTGGGTATAAATAAAATCAAAATTATTATTTTTATTATTTCTTTCATAAAATTTTAATTCAACTTTGTTACTTCTTAAGAGATTAGCTTACATCCACTTGAAATTTAATTGCATTGGAAATAAAATTTGTTTCTTAGGAAATGTAATTAAAATGTAAGGAATATATAACAGTAAGTATTGTTGAGTCGCTAACCCCAAATTATTAAGAGAAGCTGTTTGGTAGGAAATAAATAGAAAAAGGAAAAAATAAAATTGTAGAGAAGAAAAGTTCACAGCACAGGCGGGAAACAAGAATTGAGCTTTCACATTTAAAGATAGAATAAAGTGACGTTTTATTAGAAAGAGTTGCATAGCAAAGTATTGTTAAAAGTGCGTAAAAGTAATAGAAAAGGTACCTTGTTAAAATGGTCAGGTGTTCCCATGTGTACCCCTGTAATAAATTTCCCATTTGTTTAGAAAGGGAATTTTTCTCTGAAGTTCCTTCTTTATAATTGATTTCCTCTCCACAGCGGGAGGAATGCTAGGGTTTTATAAGGCCACAGAAACCTGTCTTTCAAATAAGAAATATATGAATTAAAAGGAATAATATGGTCATGGATCTAGTTTAAGAATACCAGTGGAATTTGAGGGTTTGGTGTCGGTGAGAAGCTGTAAATTCGATGCAATGTCCAGGTGCAGAAAAACATCATGTTTTAGGAAGGAAGTCACATATCGAGGGGAGCTTAATAATAAACAAATTTAAATATTAGAGAAGGGGTTCTCAAGCCAATGCTAGAAAAGTCTTTGTGGGGAAAGAACCCAATAAAAATTTCAGAAATAAAGAGAGGAAGCTGAGATTGGGTTATGTAGGTATAAATAATAAAAAAAAAAGAGAAGGAGGTTAAAAATGAAAAAATGATAACAAGGAAAATGAGAAAAAGACAGAGGTTGTGGAAAAAGTAAGTGATTTTGGAGAGAGAGTGTGTGGTAGAAAGTTATCTTGGAGTTAGAGAGTGCTGGTGGATAAAATTTATCGTAAATGCTAAGAATTCTACCTTTGACCTGGTGCTCACAATAATGCCTGTAATTAACTACATCCGGTGCACATGGTTTTAGCAGGTAAGCGAGTTTTGCTATTTGTTCCTTTACTGGCACTGAATAATTTTAGACAATAATTGGCACATCAAGTAGTTAGTGAATCAGAGGGCAAATTTTCGGGCAGTTAAGGTTATTTTGTTTATGAAACTTGTTAAATGCAGTTGATAAAGTTGTGACTTGATTACTTATACAGTGAAACCTCCAAATAAGGGACCCCCATGGGACCAGAACTTTTTTCCCTTAAATAGAGGTGTCCCTTATTTAGAGTTTTGATTCTTGTTTTTAATTAATCGTTCAGAAGGATATAAAAATAGCAAGTCATTAAAGATGAAGTTTAAATGTACCCAAAGTGTATAAATTACTTTAATTAGCACACCATCCTTCAAAAAAATGCATCCCTGTTTTCCAGCTTTGAAGCTAAAACCCTTGTTGATTGTTTTAATAAATGAAAAAAGATTTCTATTAATCTCTGAGACATACCATACTTCAGCAAGATGATTTTTCTCTCATTTTCTGTTTAAAAACATTTCCACATTGACAGTTCCTTGATCATAAACTAAATGGCTTCACTATTTCCAATTCTTATTTTCTTAGAACAAACAGTAAAGGTTTCATATGTGACAAAATATTTTTTTTTGAAGCCCATGCTTACTCACTGAAACACTAAAGAGCCTCCAAATACATTTCAAAACTAATTTTTAGAAAAAAAAAAAAAAAATCAATCAAAGTTAAAGTAATTAGTAAATCAAAAAACATATTTTGAAATTCAAATATTCTCAACTGTAGTTTTACATTGGTAAATAACAAAATTAATTGGTTATGTATATAATAAAATAGTCTTTCATATGGTTATAGGTAGCTAGTTTTAATTTAATATTATTAGTGTCGTATTTACTCGAAGTTTTTATTATAAAATCTCAAATTATTTAAGCATACAAAAAATGAATTTGATTTAAAAAAAAAAAAAAAAAAATCTTTGAGTAATAAGGGCCCACTGTGTGACGTCAGGCTTCCCTTACTTCTAAGTCTTAAGCGGGGCCTGTTTGTCATATGAGCTGAAGCACCTGAATCAGCAAACCACAGTTATTCATCAGTTACCCCATTTATCAGGCACATAAAGACGTCACCATCTGGCTTCTTGTGAGTATTGTTACCTCTCTTCAGACAATTCTTAGAAACATGCGCAGGCAAATGACATTTAAAGCATTTTCTCACCTTTTCAAATTTAATTTTCTCAAATTTCTTTTTTTTTTTTTTTTTTTTTTTTTTTCACCATCAACAAGTGCAGTTGATTCACCTTGCTTATTTGGCAGTCTCCTTTCAATTAATCACAGCCTCTCAGTCAATTTGTTAATAGTCCTTTCCTCAATTGGCACAGATTCCCAAATACTTTTAAATTCGAAGTATTCCTGAATTAACATAGACATGATACGGCTCAATAACAACAAATCTGGAAGTCCAGTCTTAACAAGTCTATTTAATTCATCATTCAACTTACGAAAATTTCTCTGTAACCAAGAAATATGAGTGACGTCTTCAGAACTGTCTTTTTCACAAGTAAAGAAAAGTTCCATCAACCTATCTACTCCTTGGCCAGAACTCTATTCATATAGAGAAATCAGTTTTTCCCAGATAGGTTTGGCTGTGTCACATGTGGCTGTAAGTTTCACATTAGCTTCCTCCATATTTCTGACTAACAGCAACTGTGCAAGAGCATCATTTTTAAAAAATGATTTATTTTTCTTTTCAAAAGCCTCAACTATAACTGAAGCATTGCATTGCATTGAAACGATCAGAAATTATCTAACATCCATTTCTGAAACATTGGTTATAGTTTAAAATTCTTTTTGCGATATAGAAAAAAAAAATTGTAGAAAGTGCATCTAGGGATATGCAAACCTTAATTCATGAGTATTTCATGTAACAATAGAAAAGAAAGTTATAAAAAAAATCTGATTTTTATTCTTTTCAATTTCGTTTTTGAGTTTATTTTGTTTAATAATAATATTTATTGCTTAAAATTGCAAGAGCAGTTTTAAATTTAAAATTGTCTTTAATTTATTAAAAATATAGCTTTATATAAATATATTTATCTCTAACTCTGGTTACTGCAACACTCCGCTTATGATGACACTTTGGTCCTAAAAGTATCTGGATAAAGAGATTCAACTGTATATCTTTATATATATAATTCTTCTGTGCATGTGTATGTGACAGAACTCCTCCTAAACGACTGGACCGATTTTAATGAAATTTTTTGTGTGTGTTCCAGTTCCAGTGGATTCTAGAATGGATTAGATTCACATTTCATTGCATTGAATCAGTACTTTTTTAGTAATCAGGCAAAAACTGATAAAATTAGTGATTTTTCGCTAATTAAAAGTGTTGAATAAGTCGGACAAAATGGCTGAGTGGTCTTAGGTGCCAGTTTTAAGCTCTGGTTCTTGAAGAAAGAGATCATGTGTTTGAACCCCACTCCTGGCATACGTGTATGATTTACAATAATTTTTGCCTATTATTAACCAACTTCAAAACAGGAGAGGATTTATCAATTCAATGTGTAAATGGTTTTTTCTTTTTTATGTATGTTCACTGATTACTCTGAAACTATCCAGCCAATTAATTTGGTTTCAGTGTTAAATTAAAGAGCTTGCTCTCGAATTGGTACCAATACTGTTTCATAGAAATTGATTCAGTACTATTTTTAGTAAATAAGCAAAAACTAATAAAATTAGGGATTTCTTGCAAATTAATACTAACATGGACATTGAATAAGTTTGCCATATAGAGTGCAGTCAGGATGGCCGAGCGGTCTAAAGCGCCTGATTTAAGTTCTGGTTCTCGAAAGAGAGAGTGGGTTCGAACCCCACTCCTGACATACATGTGTACAATAACCTTTTCCGTATTATAATTTTTAACCGACTTCAAAAAAGGAGGAGGTTGTCAATTTTATGCGCATGTATTTTTTTTATGTATGTTCACCGATTACTTTGAAACTATCCAACCAATTTTTTTTTTTGTGTGTGTGTTAAATTAAAGAGGTTACTCTCGAATCGGTACCACTTCCATTTCATCGAAATTTGTTCAGTACTTTTTTAGTAATTAGACAAAACTAATAAAATTAGTGATTGCTCACAAAATAAAAGTAACATGGAGGTTCAATAAGCTCGCCAAGTGGAGTGCAGTCAGGTTGGCCGAGCGGTCTAAAGCGCCAGATTTAAGCTCTGGTTCTCAAAAGAGAGCATGGGTTCGAACCCCACTCCTGACATACTTTACATCCAAGTATAATTTGCAATAAATTTTTCCGTATTATAAATTTTATTAACCGACTTCAAAAAAGGAGAGGGGGTTATCAATTTGAAGCATATGTATTTTTTTTTTAATCTATGTTCACCGATTACTCCGAAACTATCCAACCAATTAATTTTTTTAAATTAAAAAGGTTACTCTCAAATTGGTACCACTTACATTTCATCAAAATTGGTTCAGTACTTCTTTAGTAATTAGGTTAAAACTAATAAAATTAGGGATTTCTTGCAAATTAAAAGTAACATGGACATTGAATAAGCTCGCAGAGTGGAGTGCAGTCGGTGTCCGAGTGGTCTAATGTGCCAGATTTAAGCTCTGGTTCTCGAAAGAGCGCGTGGGGTCGAACCCCCTCCTGACATAGGTGTATAATTTACGATAATTATTTCTGTATTATAATTTTAATTAACCGACTTCAAAAAATCGTTAACTTTTAATTAAAAAGAGAAAAATAAACTTTTCTATCTAAACTGAACCGACTTGAAAAACTATTGCAAAGTACAAAAATAATTTCCTTATGTAATTGTAATAAGAAATTAAATTAAGAGCGTATTGTTATATTTATGTACATTTATTTGATTTTTTGGAGTTGGTGCCAGCCAAACCAATTTCAAAATTAAGCATCCAATGCAAATCGTAAAAGAATAAAGTTAAATTTTTTAACTAAATATTAAATCTTGAAAAAATAGACATTTGGATGTGTGTCTATTGGAAAATTGCATGTAACTTGGCTTGGCTGGCACTGACTCCAAAAAATCTAATAAATGTACATAAATATAATAATACGCATGGTAAATACTAACTCATAGTATATATATACTCACAAGCTATCGATTGGTTGGATTGTGATAAATGTACATATAATAACATTAGATATTGTAATAACTTTTTAATAAAAAATTTCATCAAAACAGTCCAGATTGTTACAGCTTATTCAAAAAAGTTTTAAATTTTCGAATTAAAGACGTGACTACAGGACAATGTCTGTCGGGTCTGCTAGTATATATATATATATAAAAGAAACGCTTTATCTTTGGTCAGCTTTTGCTTTAAAAGACATAAAGAGTTGTAAAAAAAGAAAGCTTCAAAAATGAAATCATTTGTACATTATTCATATAACATTTTATTTATCTTGTGATATATTCACCTTAGAGGTCTGCACGGGCTCGGGCCGATTTCCAATAATGGCATTCGTGCCGGGCCGGGCTCGGGCCTTACTTCTGAAGACTCGGGCCGGGCCGGGCCTAGTCACTAATCCTTTCGGGCCAGGCCTAGTCACTAATCTTTTCGGGCCGGGCTGGGCTCGGGCCTTAATTTTTTTGCTGGAGCATCGGGCCGGGCCTAACTTTTTTTTCCGTACGAAGCCGAGACTGATTCCATTCTTCCTAGTTTTCATGGACCAAAATAATCAGTTCCTATTGAATCTTCCCATATGAAAATCCTTTCCTCAACTTTTTATAAATCCGTAATACTTGGCTTTGTCCAAAAATTTCTGCAAAAAAGCATATACTTTTAAGCCGTCATTATTCTACAATTAAACATTAGAATTTATTCCTTTTAAAGAATCGTAGATTACTAGGCGTTTTAAAATAGAATTAAAAACACACACACACACACACACACACACAAAAAAAAAAAAAAAAAAAAAAAAAAAAAAAACATGATTATGACGGAATTTTTTTTTTTAAACTGAAAGCTGAAAGTTTCTTTTAAAATGTCCATCCCAGTGGCGCCGACTTCCGGGTCTGCGGGTCTGCAGCGCAGACCCTGAAAAATATCTGCAGACCTTGCAATATCTTGGCAGACCCTGAAAAATGCAGACATGAGATTTTTTCGCGAGCGATTTTCTGCTTTTTTTCGATTTTTTGCTCCTTTTTGTGGGAGTAATTTGTTCCGAAATTTAAAAAAAAAGGGTCATCAATCCTAAATTTCGGAGGTAAGATCGCAAAAAAACTCAAATTTCATCAAAACATTGGGCAATAAACGTGAACTGTGTCAAAAAATAGCGGGGAAAAATGCTAATTTCATCAAAAGATCGTGAGAAAACACCTATTTCGTCATTGGGATGCGAAAAAACGTCAATTTTATGAAAGGATCGTGAAAAAAACATGAAAATCGTCAAAAGATGTTTGAAATTTCCGTCAAAAAGTAGCGTGAAAATCACAGACAAAAATGCTAATTATGTTCTAAGATAGTGGGTCAAAACGCAAATTCTGTCAAAGAATTGAGAGAAAAACGTGGATTTTCGCAAAAGATCACAGAAAAATATGAATTTTTTAAATAATAGCGAAAAAAATTATTTCTTTCAAAAAGTCGCAGAAGAAAAAAAAAAACGCAAAATCTGTCGAATTTTTCAGAAAGTCTAGAGAAAATAGTGAATTTTGACCAAAGATCGTGCAAAAGACGCAAATTTCGTTCAAAGATAGTAGGAAAAAAGCGAATTCTGTCAAATAATCGCGAGAAAAACGCGAATTTCGGCAAAAGGTTGAGAGGAAAACTGCAAATTTCGACTAAAGATCACGAGAAAAATGCAAATTTTGGCAAAAAATGAGAGGAAAATCGTGAATTTTTGCAAAAAAAACCCAGAAAAATCGCAAATTTTGGCAAAAAATCGCCGAAAAAAACAAATTTCGTTCAAAGATAGCAGGACAAAAACAAATTTTATCAAAGGATCGTGGGGAAAACGCGAATTTCGGCGAAAGGTTGCTGGAAAAACGCAAATTTCGACAAAAGATCGTGAGAAAAACGCAAATTTTGGCAAAAGATCAGAGGAAAATCTTGATTTTTAGCAAAAAACCCCAGAAAAATCGCGGAAAAAATGCAAGTTTCGTCAAAAAAATAACTGGAAAAACGTAGAGAATAGCGGAAAAAAAAATCTACTTTCGTTCAAAGATAGCACAGAAAAAACAATTTTTGTGTCAAAAAATCTTGGGGAAAATGCAAATTTTGGAAAAAGATCACGAGGAAAACGTAAATTTCGGTAAAAGATAGCAGGAAAATTCTAATTTCGGCAAAAAACATTGAAAAAGACGCGTATTTCGTCAAAAAATAGCACGAAAAACGCAAAGAATCGTGGGAAAACTCAAATTTCGTTTAAAGATAGCAGGAAAAAAGAAATTTTATCAAAGAATCGTGCAGGGGTGATTCTGGATGAAATTTTTTTTTCGGAAATCAGCGGGGGGTGGGGGTCCCCCCCCCTCCAGCAGTCTTCGGACAAAATCGGCGTTTTCCCGATCTTTAAACGAGATCAGCAATATTTTAGCAAAATCGGCGTTTTTTCGACGATCTTTAGACAAAATTTGCTTTTTTACGCGATTTTTTTCTCGAAAACGGCGTTTTATTCCCGCGATGTTTTGACGAAGTCTGTTTTTTCCGTGATCTTTTGATGAAATCGGCGTATTTTTTCAAATATTCTTTTGACAAAATATTTTTAAGTGATCTTTTATCGAAAATGGCGTTTTTTCCCGCGATCTTTTAACGAAATCGGCGTTATATCCGCAATCTTTAGACGAAATCGGCATTTTCCCGCCGTCTTTAGAAGAAATCAGCGTTTTATCTGAGATATTTGGTGAAATTGGCATTTTTTCCGCGATTCGCACAGGAAATTCGCGTTTTTCATCGATCTTTTGTTTTCAAAGTTCGTTTACAAAAACATTGACGAAATCGTCGTTTTTCCACGAAATGTATGCTTTTCGACGATCCTATCACGAAATTTTCATTTCTACGCAAATGTTTTTTCCGCGCGCAAAACCGTACAAGTTGGCAACTATGTGGAACTGATAACCCAATTTCAAATTTTCGGAAGCGGATGCCTTAAATTTTCGGAAATTTCGGACGAGAATCACCCCTGGAATCGTGGGAAAATCGCGAGTTTTGGCCAAGCATCCCAGAGAAAACGCTAATTTCGGCAAATGATCGGGAAGGAAAACGCAAATTTCAGCTAAAGATTGCAGAGGGAACGCAAATTTCAGCAAAAGACGCAAGAAAAATGCAAATTTTGGCAAAAGATCGTGAGAAAAATGTAAATTTTCGCCAAAAAATCGCAAGAAAATGTGAATTTCTGAGAAAAATAGCGCGAAAAACGCAAATTTTGGCAAAAGATCGCGAAAAAAAACACACGATTAGATTGCCATATTTATTAATTGATATTTTGAGTAAATCATGGGAAAATGTGCATTGCACAATTAGTAAAGATTGCTGTGTAATAAAACATTAAATCAGAATCATGGACTAAAAATAGAAACTTTCAGTTTAAAATTGCTGATAGTATTTGTATAAATTGTTGACCCCTCCCCCCCCTTCCCCAGCAGACCCAGCTTTGGGACCAAAGTCGGCTCCTATGGTCCATCCATGCAAAATGAATACAACAATACGGGAGAAAAAAAATATTAAACATTTACATCTGTTAAGAAGGGAATGCATTTTTTTTCGTTCCAAAGCGATTTGATTTCGTCTTTGGAAATTTTACCATATACCGCTTTTTCGATTTTTTGTTTTCATTACAGGGAATATGGATTAATAATACTAGTGATAACTGAAAAATTTACATACAACAAACAAACATTCATTTAAAAGCATAAATATCGCAGCCTACGGCACTTCTGCATAAATGGAGAAAAAAAAAGACTAATATAATTTTCTTTTGGTCAGAACTCTTCCATAAGATTAAAGATCAATGTTCTGTAGAAATTCACTCGAGCCAGGCCGGGTTCGGGCCGAATTTTTAACTTTTTTCAGGACTGGGCCACGCTCGGGCTATTTTAACTTTCGGGCCGGGCCGGGTTGGGCCATTATTTTTTTCGTTCAGGCCGGGTCGGGCCAACATTTCTTTCATTCGGGTCAGGCCGGGCCCGGGCCGAAATTTTAACTTTCGGGCCGGGCCCGGGCCTGGAAATTTCGGCCCGTGCAGACCTCTAATTCACCTTATTAAATTAAGATTGTAACCATGGGAGCAATGTTATTTCCAGTGGCGTAGCTAAGGGGGGGCGGGGGGGGCGGTCCACCCCGGGTGTCACCCTCGAAGGGGTGACACCCGAGCGGCCTTTATTTGCAAAAAAATATGCATAATCTTATAAGATTTCGGAAAAAATTCTGACGTAAAATGAATTTTCTAGGGCAAAACTAGGCGCAACAGACTTAGTTTTCTTTTCTTGGAGAAAGTGAAACGGTTAAAAAAATGGGCTGTATAAATTTAGAAGGCGCCAAATTTATACTGCCATCGTCATTTTTGGTCTGTCGCAAGAAAAAGTTGGGAGGGGGGGGCGCCCCGGGTGTCAACTTCGAAGGGGTGACACCCGATCTTTATTTGTAAAAAAATATGCATAATCTTACAAGATTTTGGAAAAAATTCTGACGTAAAATGAATTTTCTAGAGCAAAACAAGCCGCAAGAGACTTACTTTTATTTTCTTGGAGAAAGTGAAATGGTACACCAAATGCGGCGTCTAAATTAGGTTTGCAACAGTGAGCAAAAACCCATTTACACAATGTGTGAGTAACTAAGACAATCTTTAAAAGAAAGAATTTTTTTTCTACACGCAGCGCCGTGCGAAATGGAAGAAGAGAGAAAAGGGGGGGGGAGAGAGTGTGGCCCCGGGCGCTGAAATTTAGGGACGCCAAATTTATACTACCATCGTCATTTTTGATCTTTCATAAGAAAAAGTTGGGAAGGGAGGGGGAATGCCAATTTCTAACTTTCCCCCAGACGCAATTTTCTCTTTGCATGTCCCTGTACATACCCGCTGCATTGACTTATGCAGAATTCACGATGAGTGATGAGTCATTGTTCAACAATGATGGTAGTCATAAAAATAATAGATGGTGTAGTCATAAAAATAACAGAGGACATACGCTCTAAGCAGAGGGTATATTCTGAAGACAGAGGGTATACCCTAGCGTGTGTTAAAAATTACAGAAGGTATACGGCGTATACCCCTGTATACCCTTCACTACATCTCTGATTGTTGTGATCTTCTTATTTTGGAGATCCTGTTCGCTTTCATCAACGTGAAACTAACAAAAAAAAATTATGAAGTACTAGAATAGCTAGAACATGATTAAAAATATTAACTGTATACATTTAAAAATAATATTAATTTTGTAAGCCTTAAAAAGCAAATGAGTTTTTTTTTCATAAAAAAGGGAATTAGTTTATTTTTGAATGTTTCTTTGTTTCAATTATCCAATCAAAATCTTTTAAATATGTTCGATATGTATCCAATGACGGGACCTTCATCGCGAAAAATACATAGACTGTCTGGCACCGAAGAGCGTCACTTCTGTTTCATTTTTTATCCTTTCTTAGTATTTAGTTCATTATAAAGTCATGTATGATAAGTATTCATTTGAAAGATGTTATACATTTTGTATTATTATAATTTGAAATGTTATAATTGTTAGAATATAGGGTTTTATCAATTAAATTTTTTGTTCTAAGATTGAAAGATCCAAGTCCAAGCAGTTAATAGGTAATTAAAACTTTCTTTTTTATTTTAAAATTAAATTTTAATTTGAAAACAAAAGTGTTTGAATGTTCTCTATAAATGTAAATATTCGAAAGTCATGTCATTCGTGAATTTTGTACATACGTTAGAGCAGGTCTGCCCAATACCGCACTCCAGGGTGTCCTTTGAATGTTCTCTTTGTGTTCCTTTCATGTTCCACTGCATCCTGTTTCTTAGTTTTTTATTTCTATATAAGATTGAAGGGAATCTGTCTAAAGTAAAAAGATATTTAGCTTCCTTACGATTTTTAATCAAATAAATTTTACGGCAGAAAACTGTCAACAATGGAGCGTTTTTCGGTCTGGATCGATTTCACCCGAGACAGATTTTTTACGTATAAAAAGCTGTTTAAAATATACTCTGCTTTAAAATCATTGTTTATACGCTTTTGTTATTACAAGCAGTAATAAGATTTTTGGTTTCTTTCCTTAGAAATTTTTTTAAGAAAGGGGATCATTAGAGAGATGAAGTATTATATTTACCATGTTTCATATTTTTTCGACAATTTTTTTTTTACATAGGTCCCTACATATAGAACAGCTCTACATATAAATCATAGAGAGCTTTATGTTATCACCTTCCCTTAGGAGCGGTATTTTTATGTGCGTGTATCGACAACATTACTATAGCGAGTTAAGAGCCTACACTAGTTATGTGGTAACTCGAAGGCTAAACCTGTTGGAGTATTTTTTACGATTTTCTCTCTTTATTGTTTTAAATGATTTTTTTTAATGGGATACCTGAAGTCAATATCTATTGTCCATGTGTACTTTTTGAGTTTGGTTATAGTTTTTTTACTTAAGGATAGTAGTATCACTTTTAGAACCGGGTATAAATAAGGTTACTGATCTCTTGTCTAAATTTGTATTTTGTTTGTGATCTTTTTTTTTAAATACGAGTTTTTATGCAGTCCTTTGTCGAAATAATAGTTTTTTATGCAACCCTTTGTCGAAATGCATGTTTTTTACGCGATTCTTTGTTGAAATTCGCAATTTTTACGAAGTCTTTCGGAGAAATTCGCATTTTTCTCACGATCTTTTGGCGAATTTTTTTTCCCCTGTTTTTTGATGAAATTTGCATTTTTTCGTGGTCCTTTAACGATATTTTGCGCTTTATCCGCAGAACTTTGAATAAGTTCGTGTTTTTTCCTTGATAATTTGACGAAATTGGAGGATTTTTCCTGAAAACGATTGACAAAATTGATTTTTTACGACAACTGCGATGTATGAAATTCACGATTTTTGGTGTTCGATATACCGGATTGAGGAATTTTAAAGTTTTCAGCATGAAATGACTTAAATTTTCGACTTTGCTGTTAATTGGACGCTAATAGCGAATAAATCGTACATAAAATTGGCAGAATATTTTTAATTTTTTGATGCTAAAAAAGTTTAAAAAATAAAAATTGTTTTGTTCATAAAATTTTCTGCAAAGTTCATAAATTTTTTCTGCACATGACGTGCACGCGTGTGTCTATATTATAGAACTCTGGGTATTGGTATAATTAACATTTTGATGCTCCCTGAATCCATTTCCCCCATCTATATGAATGTATGTTGATTTCTTCTTTTTTTTTAAAGATTCCAAACCAAGTGGTCCCAAACTTTGTTTTTGGTGTTTTTTCGAGAATGTCTCAGTGTAATTTGTGTGTATGTGTGTGTGAGAGAGCTAATACAATATTGCCAAAGTTTTGAAATTCTAATTACGCACATATATATGCAATAAGTTTTAAAAACGGATTCATGGATCCTCAAATGTAAAAATATATCAATTTTGTTGTAATCTGGTTTTAAACATGAATACAATCAGGGTATGCTAATGTATAGCAGATAAATTTTTACTATACTATCTGAAATATAAAAATAATTCTCTTCTTCCTGCTCACGTTTATGTTGGTGGTGTGTGTTTGTGTGTGTGTGTGGAAAGGGGGGGGGGTGACACCATTTACTTTCGCCCCGGGTGTCACCCACCCTAGCTACGCCACTGGTTATTTCCAACAAAGTTCTTGTCATAAGGCACAATTTGACTCTAATAAAGAAATTTTGATGCAAAGATAATCCTATTACAGTTGATAATGTTCTAAATGTGCTTTTTTTAATTAAAAATATTCTTTTGCAGTCTTTGTGGTCAGGTCCTGGGCCTTCACCTCTGGAGAGATTGCTGGAGCAGCAAAAGCAAAGGCGTGATGGTGCAACACAGTGAGCTTCTCAGTAATAATCCTGCCATGGAAGGAGAAAATATTGGTCAAAAGCATATTCTTTCAGTCATTAACTAGTGGCATTCACTGGCTATCCAAAGCCCTCTAAAGATGCTGCTGAACATCTCAACATGCATCCACTCTGAAGAAGGGGCTAAGCTGCGGATAAAGGAGTCAATTCCTGTAGCACTATTAACAAGGCACTGCATATTTTGTGCATCCTTTAAAAATGAGGTGTGCTTTCCGGGTTGCAACAGGCTATGCATCGATATTATTATTACTACTATTACTCCATGTACTGCAGATTGGTTTCATTTTAATGGTAGTGCTGAAACAGAAGTTTAATCTTCTTATGTACCTTATAAAATGCTTAGTCAATGACTATGGATAAAAAAGCATGCAATTTGTTGAGGATTTTGTTTTCTATTTGAGAGGGGATCTTGACAAGTGTATGTTTTTATGTTAAAAGCTTTCTCTGTTTTTTGATGAGCAAAGGCATTATTTTTATGATGGGCAAGATACATTACAGGTATAATAATATTTTGAGGGTTAGATTATAGATTTTTCTGTAAGCTTCTTGCCATAGATAAGATGTAGATTGTTTTAAATGACTCACTTTTTGTTTTTAACTATCTTGAAGTGCCATCCAGTTTTAAAGGGATAATCCTGTTATTTTTATATGATTATTATTATTATTTAAGCATCGATTCAGATTTTTATGAAACATTCTTAATTAAAAAGCTGAATTTTCACATTAGAAAATTTTATTTTTTGGGAAGGAAAAATTAATTTTTTTAACTTTTCATTATTATTTTTTTTATATATATATAAATTTATTTAATTGTGTTGATTTATTATACATTATAAAGTTTGTGAACTATTAGTACTTATAAACAATTTGAAATAAAAATTGTTTATGACCTTTGTTTGACTAGCATGAAAAAAAGGTGACACTTTCTTAGTTTAAAACTGTTTGTTCTCATAAAGCATATCCCAGTTTCATATCATCATAAAGTGGAAGATGAGTTTAGCATACTGCTAGTTTTTAAATTTGCAGTTTGTATTAACTTTTAAGTATGAATTGTATATTTTTTAAAGTGAGTAAAAAAGACTTTTTATGCAAGACTCTTGTGAATAAGGGACTTTTTGGTTTTTCTTAAGTGCTTTAAAATGTTAATGAGCATGCTACTCAAATTTCCAGAAAAATTATAACTTTTTCCTGGAAATAGAAGAAGATAGTTTTTATTGGGAATTATTTTGAATGAATAGTGCACAAAGAATTTTTTTTTTTCTTCAAGAATTGACATTTTTTAACTGATACATTTATTTAAGAACTGTGGTTAAATAAGCCACTAAGTTTTTAGTAAAAGGACTAAATGGTGTCATCGATTAGATTGAAAAAATGCATACAATTTTATATAGAAATCATCTAACATTTTGTTTTTTGAATTTTTTATTTATTTTATCATTATTATTATCATTAAACTAAAATGATATAATATTGCATTTACTAGTTTGAAATACATTAAATGAATATTGATACACAAATACAAAATCTTATGCTTGCGTTTTTATTATTATGCTTTAAATTTAAGATATGTTTTGAAAGCTTTCAAAGGAAAGCAATTAAAATTAAATAATTTAGGTTGAGATTTATTTTAAAGAAAGAAAAAAAACTGTAAGCTTGTCAGTTTTACTTTCTAAATTATTATTATTACTTCTATCCTTTAACAATTTTTTCTTTCTGACACATTGTTATTGCTGAACTTCCTCATTATTTTTAAATGTACCATGATTGCATTAAAACAGTTGTATATATTATTAATTTTAATATTTTGTTAAAGGTTTGCGGCCTTTAGCTTGCTTCTTTTTCTGTGTTATTTAATTAAAAATTTCATGATTCTGTATCTTTTTAAAAAATATCGGCTTTATTGTTATCCAATATATTCAACTATACACTCTTTAACATTTTAATGTGTTAGATATCATTTGTAATACATTTTTTTTTTTAAGATCTGTTACTGAATAGTGTTTTATATTTGTATTATTTAGTTTAATATAAAATTAATAAAATACTACCTATAAAAAGTCATATTGACAGTTATTGAAAAAACTGGTGTACATTTTTTATAAAATTAAAAAATTTTTATTTTCTGTTTGATCTTTTCACTATTCAGAAGATACATATACAATGGGTCCACTTTAAAAGGGTTTTTGTAAAACAGTGTTTCACTGTAGATATTTTTAATCACGTTTTATGCTAAAATAATTTTGAAACTTTGTTACTTAATTTTATACATTTTTTTAATTATTTTCTTTCGATCTCTCGCTTATATCAAAGCAATATTGATGCCCATTCAAAATTGATTTTGTATTCTTTTTCTTTACGCTCTTATTTTTTTCTGATAAAAATTAAATCTATCAAAAGTTATAATTTATCTAGGAGTCTATGTAGACTTTCATTGATATAGAAGAGGTCTTATACTTAAATATTAATTTATGAATCTAAAGCATATATTTAAATTTGTTTCATTGACATAAGATTATAAATTATTACATTTTTAATTGCAATTTTATTTGAAAATGTTTCATTATGAATTTCTGTTTGATTTGTTGCATATCTTAAAAAAATAAAAAAAAATAAATAAAATCCTTATGATTTTAAAATAATTTCTTTGTGTGTGTTTAGGAGGTATTGTAAAACACATTTACTTACCACAAAAGACGTTGTCATCTTGAAATGCTTAGAATCTTTGTTTTTGAGAATTGCCAAACTCAAAATGCATAAGGAATAACTTTTGCTTCTACAAAAAGTTGTAAACTTTTTCTTGAGAGAAATCTATAGTTACGAATGAGATTTTTCAGTTTTCTTTCCCTGTATTTGATATTTTTCTTCTGATATTATATTTAAAAAAAAGAAAAGAAAACATCTCAATCTTTCAATTTTCAAAGAAATTTTTTCTGAAATATGTATAATACTAGCAAATGCACCATTGACTTCAATTTTAATGATTTGAACACAAAAGTTTTTTTCATCTGTGTTGTGTAGACTCGAATTTTTCGGCATCATTAACTAACATCAAAGCATCATTAGCAAATAATTGACAAAAAAATTATTTATCTTTTATCAGGCAATTCATTTGTTTAATTATTCTTTAAATTATAAAAAGGAAAAAGTTTGTTTCATTGAATTATCTGTTAAATTATTCAATTTGAATGGATGATTCAAAGATTGTAATTTTTTATGCTTTGGAAGGTCCACCAAATTTTTTTTACAAAAATTGTATTTCTTCTTGTTTAATTTTATTTATTTATTTTAAAAAGATACATTATTATTATGTGGATATGTTATTTTAGAAGAATTGTTACTTTTAATTAGCAGGATTGCCTTGAGCAAAAAGGAATTATTTGCCATTAATATTACACCATCAGACAGTTTAGGCTTGAGAAACTATTTTTTAATTAAAAAAAAACACCAGGTCTCTATTACTAAATGTTATATTTCATTGAGGTATAAGTTAAAAAAATCATTTTTTATTCCCAATGACCAGGTGATGTGTCAAATGGGATAGTAAAATAACTATTTACCTGTCAATATATGTTGTATGCATTACTTGTCATCTACTATTAAAACATAATTACTTCTTCATTATATGCTAAATATAAATTATTAATTGTTCCAGTATAATATTTTCATCATGCAAAGTTCTTTCTCCTATTTTATTTCTTAAAAACATCTTTTGTGCATTATTTATTGTGCTAACTCACACACACATAATTTCAATTTTTACCAATCTCATCCCTGTAAATTTGAATCCCTTGGTATTTTCTCCCCTTCATTAAATGTTTTTGCACTGAAATTATTTTTATGATAGAGAATGTTAAACTGCTTTTTGTATATGGATAAAGATTCTATTTCTTTCCTTTTTAAAAAACTAAACAACAACAAAAAAATGTATGTGAATGCATTTATTCTATGTGCATTTGGAAATATTTACTTCAGGTTATAGCATTTGTGTTGTCATTTAAGCATTCTTTTTCTAATCAATGTTTTTATTTGGCTGAACAGCAAACATTTCATGTTTTGTTTCTTTAATTTAAATTGATGCATAACAGACCTAAGAATTAAATGATTTTCTGATTTATCATCTATTATTTATTCATTATTTTTCCTGTTAAACAATTAGTGTTCTATATTTTACAAAACATTAGCTTACTTTCTCTGAAGTTTTCCGAAATAGTTTATTCTGTATAAAAAATATTTTAAAAGAAGTTATTCTATGTACATAAGTTCACTTTTACTGTTATCATTATTGTTAATCTTAAGAATTTGACAAATAAATATAAAAGTAGTTTTTCTGATAATTATGGCTATTTCTGGTGATGAGACATGGAAGGACATGATTTGTATTAAGATAATTCTTATGTTTATGAAAAAGGAACCATTTATTAACTTAATGTGTTATTATTTTAAGTATATGCATTAAAATTTAATTCTGGAGAAAAAAATAATTTCTTGGTATTTTTGTCATGATATGGCATTAATTCATATGATAATCAGTTTTAAATAAGTTTGTGTTTTATTTATGCAATATATAGCATTAGTGTTTACACATTTCTAGTAAACTTTCTGGAAAATTGTTTTAAATATTATATAATAACTTTATATTATATTTGGTTTTAAAGTGTTCCATCCATTTTCTGCTATCCTGTAAGATTTTGCACAAAATAAATAAAGATTTAATAATAAAACTCAAAATAAGCCTTAAAATTGGTCAAAATGAGAATTTTAATTAGTGTAATTTAAAAAAAAAGTATTGACAGATATTTTGACCATTTAACAATTTAAAAATAACTAAGTTCCCATAAATATTAATGGTACTTTTTTTGTAGGCTTTCAAAGTTCTTTGTAGTATTTTTCCCTTACGAGGATTTTACTGATCATTAATTTAGAACATCTAACTTAACTGATCTATTGTATTAAATTATATCTTATAATTTTCTTTTATCGTTCTTTTTTAGTTATTTAAATTTTCAATCTTGTTTTGTATTTAACAGTATCAGAATAGGAATATTTTAATGCCTGCTCTCAGAGTAGTAACATGTTTCTTTAGAAGTAGTTGTTTCTTTTTAGAAGAAAAAGTTATTTTGAAGCATCTGTTTTTGTTTGTTTGTTTTTTAGACAGAGGGAAAGGGGAGGTTAAGAAGTTCTTTGTGTGTGTGTGTTAAGTTTTATATCAGTATTTACAGTTTTTTCAGTTTTATTCATGCAATATGCATATACAGCTCAATTAATTCTCTTTCTCCAAATTCCCCCTTATAAACCTTGCTTTACATTCGGCTGTTCCAGTTTTTATTATTATTGTTATTTTTTATTTTACTCATGATAAGATTCACTATTGCTTTTAATGTAATACAAATTTTAAAAGAAAATGCAAAAAACACAGCTAAAATTTGCTGATGAATTACTTTATAATTCTTGAGTTGAGTTGAAGAGAATGTGCGTATAATGTCTGCCTTGAAAATGAATGTCCCTTCTTTTCTTTTCTTTTTTCTGGACTTTAAAAAAAATCTTTAAATTGTTTACTATTTTATTTTCAGCTCGATATTTGATTTAGAAAGCCTAATAAATATCACAATGATTATCACATTAAGTAAATAAGATTTTGTGAAATATAACATGAAAATCTCATTGAAAAAAATCATACAAAATGACAGGTTTTTTTTTTTTTCCTTTTTCACTTAATCAGATCTTGGGAAGAAGACGCATAAGAATTTGAAAGCATCACATTTTTTTAGAAATCCTGTTGAATATTATCTATAAATTGTTTTTGATTAAAAGGAGAAAGGTGGGGTCTAAAATAAAGCTTAAGTTTAATTTGTTATAATTTATTGTGGTAAATTATATTTCAGAACAGAAATTCTGAAATAATAAAGACATGTCATGCCGTTTTACTGTATGTTTGTTATTAAAATTATTATACAAATAATCCATCATGTGATATGCTGATTTTCAAATTTGTGTGATTTCAGATTTAATAAATATTTAAATTAAAACATAATATTTTCACTGTGGCATTTGTTATTTTACTTATAATTAATGTTGACTTACAAAATTATTTTCTCTTGCTTAATTTCTGCTTATCTGAATAAGCAATATAAGCAATTTTCTTTATTGTGATTTTTAAGCTGCAAACCTGCAAATTAGCTGGATTCTCTTTTAGTTTCTAGTCTGTTATTTTTCATCTTTATTTCATGACACTGTTATCATGATTTGTATGTTTTGCTCTGATTTTGTTCTTTAAAAAAAAAATAATAAATAAATGTCACCTTTCAAATGCAATTTTTGTTTGTTCTTAAAATAAAAACTGAAGACACAGTTTTTCCTCCTTTTAATTTGAAATTGAAGACTATTGAAGCTAATGTCCTTTCATTAGCTACATTAACTTAGCTTACATTAAACTAATTAGAAAAGATTCTTAAGAAAAAAGAAGAAATTCAATCATTGCATTTTAATTTCAAAAAATTTCTATCTAGAGGATGTCTTCAAATTCATGGACGAAACTGTAAGGAAAGGTAAAGTACACCTAAAGAAGCAATTTTAGTACAGAAATGTGGGGTTGAAAATAAAAAGTTTTGGCAAGAAACAAGAAATGTGAAGGAAATGAAAGCGGGGGTTTTATTGACAAAACAGTTACAATAAATGCTCAAATGTGCCACTGGCAGCTTCTAGCCAGTGAATGGTGTACCTTTTCAAAGACTAATATATGCAGCAACGACTAAAAGTCTTGCAATGATGTTCTCATCAAAATCAACTGATGTTTCATAAAAGAGTTATCTGGAATTTTTTTAATGTAATGATGTTGATTGTGGCACATTTGAACACTTATTATAACTGTTATGTCAATTAAATACTTGTTTCTGTTTGCACTTCATTTTTTGTAAATTTTTTTATTTCTGATCCTACATCGCTATCCCAAAATTGCTTCTTTGTGTAAACTGCATTTTCTTTCACAGTTTGGCTAATGAATTTGGGGATGCCTGTATATTATTAACAGTGTTTGTGTGTGTTTTCAATCACCATGATAATCTTTGGCTCCTAGAGTTCTTATATATTTTAAACTATCTGTACAATTAAGCCATTCAAACATATGACATTGACCAAATATTATGAAATCACTATAATAATCAGCAAAGGCAAAATACTAGTTAAATTATGTAGTATTATGAAACAAATTATGAAAATTTAAAATTAAAAATTAGTATATAGACATAGATGGAGGCTTATATTGTAAATCATGTGTTCTGGGACAGAGGATGGCGATTCTGGAAATTTTGAGAATCAATTAAAATCGACATTGTATAAAGCATCATTGATCATAATAAGAATCGATACTAAAATCGATATTTTCAGATTCCCACAGATAAGCTCAAAATTAATAATTTCAAAGCTTGGCGAATCATCAGAGCCTTAACTATCTCCTCCCACCCCTCACCCCCATTTAATGAGGGACAGAAGTAAGCAATTACAGATTTTAGAGTTAAATAATAAGGATTTGTCTTTTATTATTTTTAAGATGCATTTATAATAATAATTTGTTATTTATTTTTTTTTTAAGGAAGATCTTGGTCAGACATAAAAATAAAAAGGAGAAATGATACTTTTTTTCATCCGAAACACATGTATTTTCTAGTTATTCCTTCAACCAAACAAATGGGGACTTACTTCCTATAAACATCATTCCTCTTAAAAATTTGCATATGTGCAAAATTTTGAAAGCTCTAAATTTATTTTAACCTTCCGTCTACCAGACGGGTCCATTGGACCCGACAGCAATATTTCTGGTGTCAATGGTAAAATGAGAAATTGTCGATTGACACCGGAATTTATAAAGGACTTGCCTAGATATTACGAATTCCTTAATTTAAGCTTTCATTGTAAAAGCAAAATTATTTTAAAATATTACTGGTGCCGTTTGCAAGTTTGGAATTAAAATTAGGTGTTGCCGTAGATAAATGGGTGTTTTGTCTGGTAGACGGAAGGTTAAAAGTTAACTGTTTTTTCAGTCTTTTTAAGGCCTCCTATAAAGGTGTGGGAAATACAAATATTCTTTTAAAATAGCTGTGATGATTTAATTCCACAATCAGCGCATTTTAATTTTTAATTATTCCCCAATTTAATAGCAGAAATTCTGCATAAAATAAAATATGTAACTAAAATTTCCTTCACTTTTTAAAATATATATCTCTTCATCCCATTTACAGCTTATAAATATCATTCTTTTTTTAAAGTTTACCAGATTTTTAGCTGTTAACAGAAAAGAAAAAAAGTTTTTATCCTAAGAATCATTAACAGTGAAACAACATACTTTTCTCTGATTAGCAAATAAATAAAAAATATAGTAGAGCGTCGATTATCCGAAGAAGTTGGAAGCAACCCTTGTTCAGATTAATGAACTACTAAACCTCCAATGGTCAGGCAGTGTGTAACTGATCATCTGGCAGCAAATCTGTTAATTCTGCACAAAAAAATCATTTATCTAAATTAAGAGGAGTAGCCTCCCCTCCCTCGAACCCTCCTATTTACGTAACCATCTGCACAAAAAAATCATTTATCTAAATTAAGAGGAGTAGCCTCCCCTCCCTCGAACCCTCCTATTTACGTAACCAATGACTACCCAAAACAAATCAGGAAAGCACCTTATTAGAATGAACCTGTATCCAAACTTTGAAGAAAATCGATAAATTATGCATTAATAACTCATTTACTTAAAATTAAGAGGGTTACCACTTATTCCCCCCCCCCCTTTAAATTTAACCAATGAACACCCAAAACTAATCATAGAGGCGCCTCATCAGAATGACCCTATATCTGAAATTTGAATAACATTTGATAATTCTGCATGGAAAAACCATTTATCTAAATTAAGGGGGAATAGCCCTCATTCTCCTCCTTTATACTTATCCAATGAACTCCCAAAACTAATCAGAAAAGCACCTTATCAGAATAAATCTATATCCAAAATTTGAAGCAAATCTGATATTTCTATCAAGAGTTATTGCGTTATGTACATACATACATTCGTAAGTACATACATATAGAACCTTCAGGCACAATAAGCTTTCAGACTTTTACAGCCTGCGATCTAAAAAGTGCCAAGAGCGTGTAACTAGGTTGGTGGAAGGAAGGGTAGGGACAGAAAAAAAGAGGAGATAAAAAGCTTCCCAATGATAGATTACAAATATTGCCTTATTATTTAAAGGCAGGGCGGAAAGCGCTAACCTGGCTAAAATTTGACGTAAAAATGGTGAAATCATAAAAGATGAAATGTACTAGTAAAAATCTATACAATGATATAACACAGAAGGCAAAATGGGCAAAAGCCAAAAAAAAGTTTTAAAACATTCTCTACTGACAGGATAGGTAAGAAAAATGGAAGATAAGAATATATTTGAGGTCTACAAGTACAATTCAAGACCTTTAAAAAGATATACTACAAAGGGGAGTAACGCATAAAAACAGACATATGCTTAAAAATACTCCCTGAAGTTTGAAAATTATACTATGAAGAGATATACAGATATGAATAGCCCATGCCACGACCTTTCCAACAGTATGTTACATGACCCACCTATGCCCGTATTGCCTCCACCCCCTATGTGCTCCTAGGGTATAGTGATCAACATTATTCGATTGCCCATATCTTAGAATATCTTGACATCCGTAAGTTTTACCCCCTCTAAAATCAATGGTACGCCTAATTTTTGAGTTTGAAGTTTTTACTTTTAGAAAAACACTGTTTGAAATGAAAATCTTAATCATTTCTTATACGAAATTTTACATCAGTTTTACCAATCAATTCAAGATATTTGAGGTCTACAAGTCAAGACCTTTAAAATGATATACTACAAAGAAGGGGGGGGGGAGTAAGAGCAAAAGCCAAAAAAAAAGCTTAAAAATGCCCTCTGGAGTTTGAAAATTGAACTATATTATGAAGAGATATACGGATATGGATAGCCCAGGCCACGACCTTTGCAACGATATGTCACATGACCCACCCATGCTTTTATTGAATTTCCCCCCACCCCCTGTATGTGCTGCTAGGGTATAATGGTCCACACTATTCGATTGACCATACCTTAGAATCGCTTGACACTCGTAAGTCTTACCCCTCTAAAATCAACGGTATGCCTAATATTTGAGTTTGAAATTTTTACTTTTAGAAAAACCCGGTTTGAAATGAAAATCTTAGGCCGCCACACACCAGTGACAGTGAGACATCCTTCTATAGTAAAAAAAAAAAAAAAAAAAAAAAAAACTAGCCTTAAAAGGAATGACTCCTGAATGATGCTGATGTGTAAGATTTCCGGAACTAACGAATCCGGGTGGTCCACTCCTTCCATGAGTTGATTAGACCAATCAGGAAAGGGCTCCGTCTATGCATCGCCGTATGGGTTACCATAAAGAGGGAAAGGTTACCATCAACAACAATCGCCAAGTTTGTCGCCAACTTGGCGATATATCGCCAAATTTGGCGACCAAAATTAGTCTTCAAAAGTGACGCCAACTTGGCGATAACTGTAATATTTCGCAAAATTTTTAATTTCATTACAACACCAGTCGTGTGACACTTCATTTAAGTGGTCTGCAACTGCTTATTCATATTATGGATGACTTGTGTGTCACCCCCCCCACTGTGCCCCCCAGGAGGGGCACATTTTTAATTTCTTTACAACACCAATCGTGTAACACATGATTTGAAAGGTCTGCAACTGCTTATTCATATTATGGTTGTCTTGTGTGTCACCCCCACACTCTGCTCCCTCCAGGGGGGGGACACATTTTTAATTTCTTTACAACACCAGTTGTGTGACACATCATTTGAAAGGGCTGCAACTGCTTATTCATATTATGGATGTCTTGTGTGTCAACCCCCCACTCTGCCCCCCAGGAAGGACACATTTTTTATTTCTTTACAACACCAGTTGTGTGACACATCATTTGAAAGATCTGCAACTGCTTATTTTTATTATGGATGTCTTGTGTGTCACCCCCCCCCCACACTCTACTCCCGCAGCGGGGCACATTTTTAATTTCTTTACGAAACCAGTCGTGTGACACATCATTTGAGAGATCTGCAACTGCTTATTCATATTATGGATGTCTTGTGTGTTACCCCCCCCCACTCTGTCTCCCATGGGGGGCACATTTTTGATTGTTTTACAACACCAGTCGTGTGACACATCATTTGAGAGGTCTGTAACTGCTTATTCATATTATTGATGTCTTGTGTGTCACCCCCCACTCTGCTCCCACAGCGGGGCACATTTTTAGTTTCTTTACAAAACCAGTCGTGTCACACATCATTTGAAAGGTCTGCAACTGCTTATTCATATTATGGTTGTCTTGTGTGTCACCCCCACACTCTGCTCCCCCCAGGGGAGGCACATTTTTAATTTCTTTTCAATACCAGTCGTGTGACACATCATTTGAAGGGTCTGCAACTGCTTATTCATACCATGGGGTACTGGCGAGCGCAGCAAGCAGGGGTAACCTACAACTTGGAATCGCGAAGCGATTACGCGAGGGGTTGGCGAGCGTAGCGAACAGGGGGTCGGAGTCCCCCTAGTTGAACAAAAAAAAGTAAGCCATTCGAAAATTTCACCCTGATAAAGAAAAAACCGGTTTTACCGCCTTCTGTTGCACGATTTTTGACGCATGTCTGTCTGATGTGTGGCAGAAAATTGCCAAGAAGAAGAGCTTACTAAAAAAAGAGAAGATTGCTAAAAAAAGACATCCTTTTGGTGATGAAATCTCAGAGGTGAATGCTTCAAGAATCTGAGAAGAGAACAAAGGATCCGTTATCTAGTCCATTCGTCAGGGGCGTCTTAATCCTTTTTTTAAACGAAATTTTACACCAATTCTACCAGTATTGGAAAAATCGATTCAACCCGAAACGTAGATCGACCGCGACTCGATTTGAAAGCATAAAAAAATAACTATTCTACCGGTATCTGAAAATCGTTGAAAATGCGGTTTCAATTAAAGTAGTAAATCAAAATAAAATCGATTCAGCCGGCATCTAAACATCGACATGGAATTTGCGCCAAATCGATTTTCTATTGCTACTGTTACGGGCAGTACGATTTTACTTTTTTATAAACCAGGTTTTGCATCTTTGTAATGTGATTGGTCAGTGCTTTCTGCGTCAAAGAGACTGTTTTTGGCTCGAAGGACTGTTTTTGTCCTTGGCGCGAAAACTGTGAAGAAAATATAGATAGGATGGGCGAGGAAAATTTTGATTTATTTTATGACGGCCGATTATCAACACAAGCAGAGCCATTGAATAGTCAATGGCTTGAACTTATTCAATGGCTCTGAACACAAGGGATACAGGCCCAAAGGGCGGGATGATGCCCTTCCTCAGGGGAGAGAGAGGAGAAAATCTGCATTGCAATAGATTTCCGTCTTTATTTATTTAATTTAGGGAGATGGTCACTCCGACTCCCCATTGTTTATTGATAAGCATTGTTATGTCCCCTAATCCCTTTTTAAACTTATCTAAATACGTCTCTTGAGACCTAGACCCCTTCTATGGTAACTAACTAACTTGGCAACTCTTATTGGTGATTTTCAAAAAAAAATTTTGGCAAAGAAATCTTATGTTTATGTAATCTATGAATATGGTAGATTTTGAGTTTGGATCGGATTTGAGATTCATATCAAAATTTTAAGTGTCTCATTAAACATGAATTTCGTAAACCGGAAAATCTTTTAATCATATAATTAGATATAGACAAAAATGCTTTTTCAATGCGTTGTAATTTTTTATGCTTTATAAACCGGCTAATAGGGAAGTAGAAAATTAAGTAAAATCATATGGAAAAAGTTATAAAATATGTTAAGTTATAGATTATAAAAAAAAACTAGTTTTCATTGCCGTAATATATCTTAACCCTTTCGTGCATAATGTAGCCTATTAGCAACAAATTAAATTTTCTCACCTTATCATTTATTTACCGTTGTTTCTTAAGTAACTTTATACTTTGCGTATTCATTCTGATCCTATATTAGGTTTAATTCATTAAGTATACCATAAGTGATGATATTTTTTTATAACTTACAAATAAAAAGAAACTTTTTAAGCTTTCCATTTTCCTAGCCATAGATGGATTTCTTACAAAAGTAAAAACAGATTTAAAATGCAAAAATTCTTTTTCAATAGAAAGGTTTTAAAAACTATTCTCATAATGTAACTGGTCTTTACATATTTTCTTTCACATGAAATTTTAAACAATTATCTCAATTTTACGAAATTGCTTGTTTACTGTATTAGACAAACTTAGAACTCTGTTATAACAACCCAATCTTGAGATCCCTTCACCACCATTAAAATAACGTTAAGGTAGACTTATAATTTGTCCTTTAAAAGAAATAAAAATTAAATGTCAAATCATAATGCTTTTGTTTAAATCTAACATATTAAAATTTTTTTTTAATAAACTGATTACAGCTTTAGTTATAATAGACTGTACCCCCTCTTCCTCGACTTTTTAGACGACCTTGTTTCGCGTTCTGTCGCGAAAATTGATTCAAAATTTTAACTTCGACATCCGCAGCTGAACGTTTCATTGCTTTTATAGGAAATTAAAAACGCTATTCGGTTTTTTGTATGAAAATAACACTACATATGAAAATTCCTTTATTAATGAATAAAAGTAAATTTGAGACTTTTTCAAAAAAATTCAATGTAGATTTGAGAGTAGCTTTTATTACTGAAAAATACTTACAGATTAGAATTATTCATTCTTTGTATTTTATAAATGTCAAAAAGAAGCATGATTTAAGATGAATTATCCGAAAATGTATTATTACATTCATATGAGTCTGTGCATAACATTTTTTGAAAGGGTAAATTTAATATTATACATATATTTTTACTTAACTTGACGTTCACATAAAGGTGGAATTTTATAGTTAGTTTTTCACTCACTTTCTGATATATTAAAGATCTAGAAATTACATATAATTAGTTTTATATTCCCGATTACAAACTATTTTTAAAATTTTGGAATATAATAGTACTTAATTTTGATTATATGGCAGAAAAATTTTTAGAAATCTTAGATAGTTTAATAATATGGCAAATGATATTTTTAAAATCTATTATTTCGTGTGGTTTCTTACGATAATTTTAAAAAATACATTTACAAAAATATAAAAAAAAAAGAAGATTAGCAAAAATTAACATTCTTAATAAAATTTTATTGAATCTTTATTCTGCATTTTTTATTAATGAAAATGCGATGTCACATGAAAGGGAATTTTTACTTAAAGCTTTAAGGGTTTTTTAAATTTTAATTTAATTTTCTTTTTTTTTTCGCAGTACATTGTAAATAATATTCATTATATATATATAGATATATATATATATATATATATATATATATATATATATACAGGGTGTCCCTAAACAAATGGTATATACGCTAGGGGGTGATAGAACACATCAAGACGAGTAATAGTAAATAGGAAACCAAGGGTCCCAAACGTTTTCCAAAGGAGATAGCCGCCATTAGAGTTTGGGGTCCAAAATTTCAAATACACATAAAAAATGGAAAAATTGGTCGATTGATGTACGGTTTTCACTAAAATTATTCTTTATGTTGGTATTTTTTTGAAAATAAATTATAAAGATAAATTTCGAAAATGCCGATAGAGGGCGCTTTAGACTTTAAAGTAAAGAAAAACTATTTTTGCCGTGATTTTTTGCATCTCATTAAATGGTTTGGTAAGCTTAGACTTAAACTTAAATTTTTAACTCAAAATTTGAATAGTTGGAAGCGGTTAAGTAGCACAAACTTAACTGTGTTCAGAAGGTTTAAATTTCAAATAATTATAAGAAACGGAAAAATTGGTCGATTAATTTGCGGTTTTCACTAAAACTATTCTTTATGTCGGTATTTTATTGAAAATGAATTATAAAGATAAATTTCAAAAAATGCCGATAGAGGGCGCTTTAAACTCTGGAGTAACGAACAATTACTTTTTACGTTATTTTTTGCATCTGATTAAATGGTTTCGTAAGCTTAGACTTAAATTTTGAGCTCAAAATCTGAATAGTTGGAAGCGATTAAGTAGCACAAACTTAACTGTGTTCAGAAGGTTTAAATTTCAAATAATTATAAGAAACGGAAAAATTGGTCGATTGATTTGCGGTTTTCACAAAAACTATTCTTTATGTCGGTATTTTATTGAAAATGAATTATAAAGATAAATTTCAAAAAATGCCGATAGAGGGTGCTTTAAACTTTGGAGTAAGGAACAACAACTTTTTACGTTATTTTTTGCATCTGATTAAATGTTTTCGTAAACTTAGACTTAAACTTAAATTTTGAGCTCAAAATCTGAATAGTTGGGAGTAGTTAAGTAGCACAAACTGAACTGTGTTCAGAGGGTTCAAATTTCAAATGATAATAAAAAACGGAAAAATTGGTCGATTCGTTTGCGGTTTAAAATAAAATTATTCTTTAAGTCAGAATCTTCTTAAAAATGATATTTAAAGATAAATTTCAAAAAATTCCGTTAGAGAGCGCCTTAAACTTCAGAGTAACCAACAACAAATTTTAACCGTTATTTTTTGTATCTAATTAAATGCTTTCCAAAACTTGTTAAATATTTTCGAAATCTTAGATTTAAACTTAAAGTTTGACCTCAAATTCTGAATCTTTGGGAGGGGTTAAGAAGCGCAAACTGAAGTGTGTTCAGGAGTTGAAATTTAACCCCCCCCCCCTCGAACACAGTTCACTTTTGCGCTACTTGAACACTCGCAACGACTCAGAATTTGATCTCAAATTTTAAATCTAAGCATTTGAAAGCATTTAATGAGATTTTAAAAAATAACAGTTAAAAATAGTTGTACGCTACTCCAATGTCTAAGGCGCCCTCTATCGGCATTTTGTGAAATTTATCTTTAAAATTTATTTTCAAGAAAACACTGATTTAAAGAGTAGTTTTAGCAAAAACCGCAAACGAATCGAATAATTTTTCCGTTTTCTTATAGTTTTCCGTTTCGTTTGAAATTTAAACCCTCTGAACACAGTTCAGCTTGTGCTACTTAACCACTCCCAACTGTTCAGATTTTGAGCTCAAAATTTAAGTTTAAATCTAAGCCTACGAAACCATTTAATGCGATGCAAAAAATAGTATTAGGATGGGTTATTTCGTTAATCCACAGTCTAAAGCGCCCTCTATCGGCATTTTTTGAAATTTTTCTTTATAATTTATTTTCAATAAAATACCGACATAAAGAATAGTTTTAGTGAAAACCGCAAATCAATCGACCAATTTTTCCGTTTTTTATAATCACTTGAAATTTAAACAGTCTGAATACAGTTAAGTTTGTGCTACTTAACCGCTTCCAACTATTCAGATTTTGAGCTCAAAATTTAAGCTTAAGTCTAAGCTTACGAAACCATTTAATGAGATGCAAAAAATAGTTTTTCATTCCTTCAAAGTCTAAAGCGCCCTCTATCGGCATTTTTCGAAATTTATCTTTATAATTTATTTTCAAGAAAATACCAACATAAAGAATAATTTTAGTGGAAACCGCAAATCAGTCGACCGATTTTTCTGTTTTTTATGTGTAATTGAAATTTTGGACCCCAAACTATAATGGCGGCTGTCTCCTTTGGAAAACGTTTGGGACCCTTGGTTTCCTATTAACTATTACTCGTCTTGATGTGTTCTATCACCCCCTAGCGTATATGCCATTTGTTTAGGGACACCCTGTATATATATATACATACATATATATATATATATATATATATATATATATATATATATATATTGTGCGCAGTATGCTTTTCGTACCAAAAATCATAATTTTATCTAGATTTGTCAACAAAGTGTAATTCCATTTTTAATTCCAGTAATTAATTCCATTGTAATTCCAGTGTAGCTGTTTTTTGAATAAATAAAAGTTAGAGAGGATGCACTATTCTTCTCTATGTACAGTAAGAAAAAAAGAAAGAAAAGAAAGTTTGTACCAATAGTTAATAATACTTTATGAGTTGGGATTATTAAATTAAAAAAATAAGCAAATAAATAAATATTTATATAAGTAGAACAATTGCATTCTCAAAAGGGAAAAAAAAAGAGTGTGCGTGTGTCTAGGGGGGGGGGGGATTCTTTTAAAAATACAACTAACGTTAATAAGATTTTTGTAATATTTTTCAACAAAACAAAATAATCAGACAAGGTAATATTATGCCTATGTTATTTTCAGTTATGAAACAAATATACACAAAGCGTGGTCCGAAACTAGGGAAGGGCAGATTGGGGAAGTATCTCGAGTGCCAAAACAAAATGTGAAGGAGGGCATCAAATGAAGATTTTGTTTGTAGTTTGATACAAAATATATATGTACATGAAACTTGAAAAAAAAAATCTCGTGTCTCGAAAGCTTACCCACAAAATTAACTGAAAGTAAAAGTAACATTTAAAATTATTAGAATGCAAGAGAGAACTTTCAAAAAGAACGTTCCCTTGCATTTAACATTAACGCTCCAAATTCTTTGCGTGACTGAGGTAGTAATTTTACTTTTTGAAGTTTTTTTAAAATTCTCTTTCTAGATTTACGTGTACTAAAAATATAATTAAATCATCTTATTGAAGTATTAATTTGATTTACATATTAAAACTTCATTAAAATTAATGTGGAATATTTATTAAAATGTTATATTTTAAATTTAATAGCATTTAAATTTAATAGTAATAGCATTAAATTTTAGAAGCATAAAAAAGGAATATTATTTCTGCGAATGCTCAAAAGGAAAGAGTAAATAATGTCATTTCTGCATTATTGAAGTCATTTTCTTATTAAAATTGAAAAGAAAACTCTTTGCAGTAATTTATGCTACTATTATTTCAGATATTCGTTTCAGATACCAAAATATTTCCAAAAGGAAATTTAATAATTTTTATAATTCCTAAATACAAAATATTAAAAAGTAATATTATTGAAAGATTAATTTGTTTAAGATTTTATTGTCATTTACATTCAGTTGAGCAATGGACCGTAATATTCCATTCGGTTCCAGGCTATAAAAACCGCAATTGAACTTATCGTACACAGATGATTACAGAAATTTATACACTTAATACAGAAAATTATTACACTTAAAAGAATATATGTAGTTACGCATTTATTTGCAGCTAATAACTAATAAAGAAATAGACCCTATTCTTCATTTTGGTTCAAGGCTATAATAATAGTCATTTTGTCAATTGTGGCATCCAGTGCCATCGCTCAGACTTTTTATTGGTGGGGGAGAAGACCTTAAATTGCCAAGTCAAATTTTCATATTTGCCAACTCGTTTTATAATTTTGCCAAGTTAATGCACTTAGAAAAAGTAATACAGTTTTTATTTGTAAAAAGTTTAATAATATTCCCAATTGGAGTTGTAACTTTTGCAAATTCTATCAAAAATAGGAAATGTATTGCAGTTTTTATTAAAATTTTAATAAAATTTGCCATAAAAGTTTTAAATTTGCCAAGTGTAACAATATTTGCGAATCTTTGGGGGGGGGAGGCTCCCCAGCAGCCCCCCCCCCCTCTTAGCGAGGCCCCTGGTGACATCACAGGAAATTTTTGAAGAAATCGCCTTCGAACAAAATAGTCATTTAATCAGTTGTTTTCATAAAATCGTTTCATGAAGTCGTTTCATTAGGATTTTATATATATAGGGTAGCTATGAAACAAAAGCAAGCTTATCCATTTTTTCATTACTCAACCTATCTTATAGTTTAAACTGAGAAAAATGGAAAAAAAAAATTATTATACTGAAACAATAAATAACTTATGCAAGTTAGACAGTTATTTTCCCAATGACTATTCTAATTAAATATTGTCCCGCAACATTATTGGTTGTACATTTAAAAATCCAAGGTCAAATGTAAAGCTAGAAATATATTATTATTATTATTATACCTTTATTTATTTATTTATTTCTTTTATTAACGAGAGGGAGGGGGGAGGTTAAGAGGCTACTGCTAGAGCAAAAGTTCTGTGTCTACAGAGTAACATAGTCAATAGTTAAAGAAAAATATTTTACAACTTCTTTTATTTGAAAATATCAAAAGTATCATACACAATATATTGAAAATAAATATCAAATACAGTAAAGCATCGTTTATACGACGATCACTTATACGACGTTTGAGAGTGGTCCCGATTCATTCCTATTCATTTTAATGTAAAAAATATATCTTTTATACGACGCCCAAAATCGATTATACGTCGATTTTTCGATTTTGTATAGGTTTATTTTTGTTTATTTTTCTTGTGTATTTTACGAACGAGCGGAAGTTGACAATTATAAATGACACTATGAATGACACACGTGTTTAAATGCACTCCACATTATAAAAATGTGGGCTGGTGTTCGATTAGTCTGAAAAATCAGCTTACGTGTAACAGATTACATTGGGAGGGGTCATTCTTTTTTCGGGGATGGTCAGCTTTCCCGACCTGTTTTAAATTGCAAATAGACTATCCTTCTAACTGTTATCAGTATTGGCGACTTTTAGTTGTCCATGCGGGGTTTTTGATCTTTAACTTTAAATGGAAAGGAAATGATGTATTGCAAATGAGGAACCTTTCGGTGAAACATAAATAAAGGTGCGCATATTTAAATTGCTTAATAATCCCCCCCCCCCCTGTTTTTAAGATTATTTTTTTTTATTTTGGTTTGTTTAATTTAAAAATTCATGCAAATCATCACGTTAAACATTAAAGTTAAGTGAAAACAAAATTAATTCTAGTTTTAGAAGTGAAAATCGATTATACGTCGTTATCGTTTATACGACGTTTTTCGGTAGTCCCTTCCGCGTCGTATAAACAATGCTCCACTGTATATAAAAATATCAAAAATATTGAACTTCATTTTATTTTTTAAATAAATATCGGATATTTATCATGATGCATCAAAATATATATTCATCGATATATATCGCCGAATCCAGTGTTTAAAGTACAGGAGCACTTTTTTTAGAATCCTCCCTTGAATTTTAATACTATTTTTATATGATACCATTTTCATATGGTACCTGAAGCTGTTATGTAACGCTGTGCGTTTTTACGTTTTCGGTTTTGGTTGCATTTATTTAATATGAAGATACTTTAAATTGCAAAACCGACGACAAACAGCTTCCCGAACGTGAAAGTATCTGAATTATTAAAATTAAACGGTGAAATACAAGTATTACACGCACACAGAGGGTTTTACGCAATAAATAAATATTAATTATTAATTGTATTAATACAAAAAAAAAAAAAAATCTTTGTTAAAAGAATAATAAGACTGTAAGAACTATACAATGCAGAGCTGAGTAGTTCTAATATACTAGAAAAGTATGAATATTTCCCTAACTTTTTTATGACGAAATCGGTCATTTTTAAACAATTTTTAAAGAATTTGAATTTTTTTTTTTTTTTTTTTTTTTTTTCACAGTAGGATTTAGCGTTGTTTATTAAGAAAATACCACATTTTATAGAAAATGTTTTAAATATAAAATAAGTAACTATTATAACATTTTAATCTGTTGTGCAGTTAAATGTGAAATTAAACGAAACTAAAGCCAGAAAAGATATTTCTAATGAATCTATAAATAACTAGTTGTTTAAATTAGACCAAAGTTGTCCAACCTTCCAAAAATCAGGGGCGTATTTCAGCTCTTGGAAAATAATGAAGGGTACCATTATTTACATGGCTCAAAACATGCAACAAAAATATTCCACAATATTTAGTAGCGATACATACATCCAAATACATATCGCAATAGAAAACATAAGTTTTTTTTTTTTTTTAAGTAGGAGGCAGAATTTTTAATCAAAGAGTCTATCAAAAATAAAAAATCAAAGACATTGTTATTTTTTATTTATTTCTTTATTTTTTTTAAGGACGCAAATATACAATTTGATTTACTTGGGAGGCGCAAATATGTCATTACAAAAAGTACAGAAACAAAGACAAGCATATTAGTAAACAATGCATAATTCCAAAGAGATAACCTGGAAAAGCTCTTATTGATGAAAATCATTCCGCATGATTTTACATATTTTTTTTTTTTTAAACAGAATGAGAAAAATTTTCAGGTGAGAAAAATACCTGAAATTTTAAAAGTTTGTAAGAGAAAATGACATCCTTTCTTTCGTATTGCAGCATAGAAATGGGCCAGAGTAACAACATCAGCCAGAGTAGCTAAATTTTCCCATTTGCCATCGCCACCATTTCCTTATTTTTTTTTTTTTTTTTTTTTTTTTTTTTAATATATATATAAAGAATAACTGTAAATTAATGAAGAAAGATTTACATCGGATCAATTTTTTGAAGTCATTTTTCATTTTTGAGGCATAGAATAAACTCACAGAGAATTTGAAGACATCTCTCAAGCAAATAACAAAGATTTTTAATAAAGATTCCTTTGATTTGGAATTTTATTCTTAAAGTGTTAGCAATAGGAAACTTTCAAAAGGGTGCCAAAAAAATTTCAGAGGGCGCAATGGCCTCCTCGGGCGCCGCATTGGATTGTCCTGAATTAGACAGTTTATTAAAGCATAGCACGGTAGTGCTATGCTTTATTTATTTCCAGTGTGACTCCGTAATGTTATTTTAATATGGAATTTAACATTGAACGAGTTATTTACTAGACATTTTCCCACATTTTGTACGCGCTTCCACAAATTTTCTTCAAAGGATCTAATTGTTTAAAAAATAATTCCCTCCAATCAAAAAAAATATACAGAGGTCAATGGACATATTTCCTGTAGCAATTAATCATTTTTACGTGATAAATAAAAAATATTTTTTTTCTTGGTATATTTACGACGTCATATTAGAAATGAAACGGAGATTTGCAAACATTTCGTACAAATACAAAAATCGTCAACAGAGAGCAAAATGAAGCATGATTTTTAAAATAAAAGGACATTTTCAAACATTGATCAAGAAGCTTCTAACAGAAGAAATACAGAAAATAAGTAAATTAAACTTTTTACTACCTATTGTCTCTGCAAAATAATTGTCTGAGCGAAGCGAAGTCTTTATACTCAGAGATACGTAACGATATTAAAATTCAAAAAAATTCTTTCGTCAAGCAAATCTCAAAAAGTACTTCTCGGATTTTGATTCTGTTTGTACCAATAGGTACCTATGAAGGTAATCTGGTGAATGCACCTACTTTTAAAAATTAATTCCAAATAGTTTAAAAGTTATATTAAAAAAACTGATAAAAAAGCACAATTTATGTGCATACGTCACAGAAATTTGGTGAGCGTGATTTTCACCGGCTGGACATTTTCGTAGGTAACCGAATCAGTACATGGAGTAAATAGTAATCATTTTCGCACTCAGAAATATTGAATGCAATAAAACATCTTAAAATTTAATCATGCAAGAAAATAAAATTGTTATTTTTTTATATTTAAAAAAATGTCATAAAATTTTGATTTTGAGATTTTGTGATAATCTCTTAACAAGACTTTTTGATCGCTAAAAGAATGTTTTACATATTTCGCGTGTGAAAATTAGAAAAAATTACGTTTTTAAATAAAAAGTTTCTTTTATGACATCATTTTCCCTTTATATTTATTTTCATTGCATGTTTTCTTTTAACTTATATTTTGTTTGTGTATGGAAGTCAATTCTGGTCACTAATTTTTCGGCACGGATACCACAAGCGCATCAGATTTGGCGCAATTTTTTTCAAAGCCCATTTGGCTAAAACTCCCTTTTCAAATAACGCTTACATACACATTTTTAAATTATTTTCTATTTTCAAAAAGAACTTACAGTAAATAAAATAATAATAATAATTAATAACTATAAAAAGAAATATTTTATATAATTAAAAGAAGGAAGTGAAAGTAAATAAACATTTTATAAATAAACAAATAATAAATAAATAAAGCCGGGTTACCATCTCAGGTAAAATAATGCCATTTTGACGCCAATTATGTACCCTGGTGCATATGTGACATCTTTTCCCATTTTTCATCCGTTTCCTGTTGGCATACAACTTTGAAATATGGAGTATGTATGCATACCTGGGAGCAATACTAGAATTACATTGATTTTTTTTTTTTTTTTTTTAATTTGATCCAAAACGGGGCAACGGGGCTATTTTTTAAAGTTTTATACAATTTATACTGCATACAGGAGCCACTTACCTATTTCTATACCTTTTATATACCAGAAGAAGTAAGTGGTATGTAAAAACAATTATAGTATACATAAATAAAATACTTGAGATAATATACTCGAGATATAAGCACCGAGTTTGGCGAATTTTTTATGCCAATTAAGCGAAAACATCGTTTTGATCACCAGATGCATATAGCATGCTATAACAACACGTTATTTATTTATTTCAAAATGAAAAAAAAAAGGAATAAATGAAACATTTTCTGTTATTAAAAAAGATATAACAATCAATAAATGATAATATTTTTAGAACAAAAAATTTATTATAACATTTATATGATAACCAGCATGTTAGGCAACTAAACGCCATTTTGGCACCAATTAGGTACCTCGGTGTATATAGGGCATATATGTGCCATATTTATTTGTAAAACTGAGCATGAACGTTTACCAGGTGTGTTTTCATAGGCGCTTATATCTTTTTGTAACATAGCGCACCTTTCGAAGCCAAAACTGCACAAAAGAAAAAATAATCAATATTTGCAGCATTTTTTTTTTATTTTATTTTTTTTTATGTAATGCACATTTTGTGATCAGTAGGCTCGATAATCAGACCTCGTTTTTCTGCTTTAAAAGATGATATTTCATACGACGTCTTTTTGGGATTCGTCGTTTTTCTATATTTGATAGTATGCGTCTACTCATTTTGTACCCTTTTTTGTAACTTTCTTCTTTATTAACAGCGACATCTGGATTTCCTATTTAAATAAAAATTCTTCTAAATACAAAGAATTTTGTTGAAATAAATAAATAAAGGATATGCGGACATCTATTGATCAAAACACAAAATTTTTCCTATTGAGTTAATAAAAATCAGTAAAAACACAATTTTTACGATAATAAAAAAGTGACTTATGTAATAACAGAGTCATATATTATGTACGTTATGGATTAAGCATGAATATTTCTCTACCATTTATAAATAATAACAATAATAAAATAAAATGTGGACAGACCAAAGTCTATATTTGACGGAAAACAACAACGACTTTCTAAATGATTTAAAAAAATGGCCAATGAAAAGTGATATTTCAAAAGTATTATGAAATTAGTTAAAAACCATTTATTTTAAACTAAATGAATAAAAGATTTATATTTTTAATGAAATAAATGGGATTTGAAAAATTATTGGAAATTTATCACCATAGATGTATCAATATTACAATCAGTACCTTGTATGCAAAATGGAACAATTAGCAATACTTTTTGTACCCGAAAAATGGTCGTTGCTTTTTTTAAGGTTAAAAAGTAGATTACGAAATATTCCTATACTGAGATGCCAAACCCTCGCTTATTGCATAGCAGAATTTTCTTATAGGAAAAGTTATTTTTTAAATCCGCAGAATGTTCCAATTTAATAAAACATTTTCTGTATTAAAATATCGGTACCCAAAATGCCGGAGACTTGGCAGCTCTGCCTATAACATTTTAATTAATCACGGTACTTTTTTTAATCGGATTCAAATTTAGTGAAGACAACGTTTTTTGACCAAAAGCAGATTTTTTCCACATGTGTAACTACGATACAATTCCTTGATGTTGACTTATGAATGTTTTGACTTATGCTGTTATTGCTTCCTCTCATTTATTTATTTGAATTTTAAATAAGATGACTCAAAATCGTGTTTTTTAAATATACGAAAAAAAAAAATGCATTTCGGAGAGGGCGAAAAGGACAATATTTGGCGATTTATTACCTGCGTTTGGCTAAGTGTCTTACTACCTTGTATTTAATACTCTTCACAATACTTTGCTGTTATATGGACTTAGGGGCCTTTATAAAAAGTTTGTCGTAATTCGGGCTTAAGAAAGTGAGTTTTTTACTGAATAATACAAATAAATGAAAAATGATTACTAAGAAATACTAATAAAAGAAAAATGAAGCATTATATTGATCTATGTATATTTAAAAATTCATCTGCTAGCACTAATTAGATAATATATGTGCAGGGGTGGGGAAATTTTCCAAATTCTTACCAGCCAAGGATTTATTTCGCCAGCCCGCAAGATGCATCACACGCAGTTGAAAATATAGTTATGACAAAATCGCACGCGATTACAGACAAAATTACTATTACTACAATGCATTTTCATAATTCTTTTTTGTATAACAATAAGAAATAAGGTATATAACAAAGGTAAGATTAATATTAGATAGAACTTAGTACCATACTTACACTGTAATAATTTGGAAAGTTAAAATATCTAGATTAAAAAAGTGTTTCTGATAATGTGCCTATTGCCTACAGTTTTTCAAAAACTAAAAATGCACTCGCCTTATGAGAAAATCCACTCGCCGCTGGCGAGCAAAATGATGTATTTCCCCACCCCTGTTTATGTATATATAATAGGAGATATATAGCTTTTGATTCTGTATTTCTATGCTATAAAGCATTAACGTTTGTGTGTTTTTCGTTAGCATTGGGAGTACCTAGCCGATTTAAAAAATAATGTGGGCAAGAAATGTTGGTAACCATCTTTGCTGCAAAATATACTATATTTTGCGTAGGAACAATAATCACCATCAATGCACGAGCAAAAAAAGCTCTAAAATTGGGAATTCTTTTAAAAATAAAAATAAAATTTGTTTCAAAAATTTAAAATCTTTTTTTTTGGTGGCAACTTTTAAGATATAATATTCTCGTTATGAACGATTTCTAAAACATTCGACAATTTAATTTCACAAATTAAACATTTTTTTTTCTAGAAAAAGTTTTAAACCCAATTTATTGAGAATATTGCAATTTCTAGGATACTGTTGGGGTCAGAAACTATAACTTTGGCATCACAGTAACTTATAAGATGTAAGTGCTCGTTTAGGACAAATTTTTAAAAAAGGATTCCTTAACTCTTATCGACAACCTCATTGCATCCGTGGAAAACAGATATTCAACATTATAAACTATTCGGACGGATTTCACACCATATAAAATACACTCCATTTCTCTTCAAACATAATAGTTTATGTTATTTATAGTTTCTCAAGCCGGTGCGAAGCTTCTGTTTATGCTCATGACATCATTTCAAAGAGCTATATTTCCAATATGGGAAAATTTGGTGTTTTATTTTCTGTATTACTTTTAACATTTTGCATATTTCCAATTTTATATCCATGCACGGTTTGCTTTTCTTTTATAAAAATAGTATGTGTAACAAGATTTTGTAGCTCTACGATTCGATATGCTTATTTTCATCATTATATTTTATCACAATGAATGACCAATTAAAGGTAACATCTCATTTTCTTTACTTATCGCAAGTTATTAAATGTGTATTCTCAGCAATATCGCTCAGACTAATCCCTCTGAGGGAAGTCCTAGTAGAAAATAACTTAAGTATATATATGTAACTGGTATTTGAAAGCGAATTTTTTGACACATTGGCATTAAGAAAAAAAAAAAAAAATTGCACCAAACCCAGTGCATATATGACATTTGCGCCGGGATTTCGTACTTACACCACATTTTTAAAAATTTCTTCGTCTTATATGTTCGAAGAAAATCAAAATAAATTTAGGTGAATAAAAAATTTCAAAAATAATATTATTTGAGAATAATAGTATTTCATCATTGGTATGTAATGAAACTAGTAAATCTGCAGAACTGGGTCTTCAAACATAGTAATTTTTTAAGGCTAAACCGCAGAATCGTCACCTGCTTTCGGCACTGCAATAAATTCGCCAATTCTATCAACCTAAATATCCAAATTCAATGTAAACAATATAAACAATGTTTACAAATATATTTTTTTAATTCCCGATTTGGTGATTTTTTTTTAAATCGTGCCTAAATTTGTAATGTTGCAAATAATTAATCATTGGATAAAATCAATTTTAAATCAACGGTATTACTTGGTTACCCCGTCAACCAAAAAACTATCGCCAAACTATAAGATAAAATGCCAGTAATGGATGATCGTGAATGTCACATTCAATGACATTAAATACCTATACGTATTTAGAGATGTCATCAAATGATTTTATTTCCACTTTTTACTAGTGTTTTACCCATTTATTTGTACTTTTGTCATAAAAAAATGCCAATATGTATAATTTGACTATTAGTTTGGCGACTTATATAAATTGGCGGAATTGATTGAAGGGATAACCAAGTACCGAATTAACTTGTATTAAATTCATTATTCCGATGATTTTAATATGATAAAACACTACACGATTTAATTTTTAAAATATCGCAAAGAGTTTCTGTTGAAAAATAGCTGTATTTTATACTTTAAGTTAATATTTTTATGGTACTACTAGGTTATCCCGTCGACCAAAAAATTATCGCCAAACTATAAGATTAAATGCCAATAATAGATGATCGTTAATGTCACATTCAATAACATTAAATACGATTCACGTGTTTAAAATGTCATTAAGTGATTTTTATTTCGACTTTTTATTTGTATTTTTATTAATATTCTACTAATTATTTGGTTTTTTGTTATTTAAAATACAAATTGTGTCAACATGTATAATTTGGCTATCAGTTTGGCGATTTGTAGAATTTGGCGAAATTGGTCGACGGGATAATAGAGTAGTACCATTTTTATAAAACTTTTGATTCACTATCTCTATGAGTTAATAAAATTTAAGCACATTTGGAATATTCATAATGCGTCACCTTTATGCACAGATGTCTAATACTTATTATGTTGGCGCAGTTTTTTTCTGACGCCAATTTGGCGAAAATTTCGTTTTCAAATACATATCACATATATATTTTTTAATTATTTTCTAATATTTAAAAAGGAAAATAAAGATAAATAAAAAAAAAGTTTATTAATAACTATAGAACAAACGATCTACATATTTTTTTTAAATAAAAGTAATAGAAAATAAACAATTTATTAGTAAAATAAACAACGATAGCCAGGTTAGCATGTGAGGCATATAATATCCATTTTGTTCCAATTGTGCCATGTATTGCATATATGACATCTAACTCTAACTTTTCTACGCTGAACCCTGCCCAGAGCTCCGATAGCGGTTTGAAGTTCTGTCGATGTTAAATTTCAATTTTGGGCAGAATTTCAATCCAAATATTGATATATTTATCAAGAAGCTTCTAAGTGAAGAAATACACAAAATAAATAAACATGACGTAATACAAAAAATAAAAAAATAAATACATTTTATTGATACTATGTCTTGAGGTATTGTTGGAGGAATATTATATTGTCTAGAGGTGAATGTCTAGAATTATACTAGACATTTATGATGTCATATTGTAAATGAAACAGAAATTTTGAAATATTTGGTATCAAGACAGGAAGCATGTACAGAATTCAATTCTAGATGTGAAAAAAAAGTTAACGATTTGAATATGGATCAATGAAAATCTGTGCAAAACCCAATGGCGAAATGAAAATCTAACATAGATACCACGGCGATAGATAGAGTTTTTAATTGGGGGTGGTTTTGGAGTCTAGGTATCATGATCGGTATAGATCTGGAAAAATAAATCAGAAATTCCTACGTAGGAAAAAACGTAATAGTTAGTATTTCATCAAATAAAATTTTGTTCAAAAATCTAATTTAACTTTGAGGCCCTTTCACAGTTTTGCAGAATTGCTAAATTGTAACTAAAGTGCTTCAACACTCGCTCATCCTGCTTGCACATATGAAGCCAACATGATGTTTAATCTTGAATTAGTTATACACTCAAATTTTTCATCACCTTATTTTTTTTTAGCATAAAATGGAGCTATTGCAACAATTTAATAAGAAACATGGAGCTTACAATGTGAATATGCACTAATATATTTTTTTGCGTCAGAGGAAGAGAGATAGAAATATGAGCACCTCAGACGTTCTCTTGAGTGTACCCCCCCCCCCCCCCATTATTCACTTCTAGCTATGTCCCTGGGTAAATCACATCAGTAATTGTGATACGATACCACATAAAGGAAGTCCTGATGATGGTACCCTCAGTTCATTTTGAAATGAGCTCATCTGAATGCAGTAATTATTAAAAAACTTGAGATATTAAACAAAAATATAATTTGCAGAACAAATTAAAAAAACAAAATTTATTTCCTGCTCTATTTAAGCCCGAGAAGGGACAGATATTAAGATATTTCATTTATTTATTTCTACATTTAGTATTAAATTTTTGTATCAAATAATTTAAATTATGTGAACATTAAAAAAATAAAAATGAAATTCAAACAATATGATATTTAAAAACCCTAAATCTTAGATTCCGTTCAAATGAAATCGAAATAAATCTTAGATTTTTTTCAAACTTAGCTTGCAAATATTTGTTTTGCCGATTTTGTACAATATTTACGGTAGGTATAGATAAAAAGAATAGACACATCTAAAAAGCAAATGTTCAGAAGAAGTCTAAGATTTATTTCGATTTCGTTCGAATGGAATCTAAGATTTAGGGTTTTTAAGTATCATATTGTTTGAATTTCATTTTTATTTTTTTAATGTTCACATAATTTAAATTATTTGATACAAAAATTAGTACTAAATGTAGAAATAAATAAATGAAAAATCTTAATATCTGTCCCTTCTCGGGCTTAAATAGAGCAGGAAAAAAATTTTGTTTTTTTAATTTGTTCTGCAAATTATGTTTTTGTTTAATCTTTCAATGGCCGATCTAACAGGGTTCGGTATATATATACATATATATAGCACATGCATATGTATATTATATACATATGCATATTATACATATGCATATATATTGATATTTTTGATATAATTTAATTTATATTCAAAATATTCTGTCTAATACTTTTTATATTTTTAATCAAAATAAATGTAAAATTTTTTTTAATCATTATTAATTTTGTCATTCTGTAGATAAAAAGCTTTTGCTACGGAAATGGTTTCACCCCCCCCCCCCCAACCAACAAAAAAAAAGTTACAGCTCATATTCAAAATATTAGAATAATTGAGAAAAAGTAATAAGAAAAAATTATTTGTCATTTATTTATTTTTTATACTAAGTAAATGCAATTAAATTTCTTATAAATTAAATCTGGAATGTTTAGATAAGATTTTAACATTTATAAAATATAAAATACAGCACAATAAATTAGGTATACAGCTTCCTTAAACACACCAGAATATTAGAATAAAATTTAGATTGGTTCAAAATATTAGAATATTTTATTTTACGCAACAATATTACCTTATGAATATGAAGTAAATGGTAGTTAATATTTTGTAGCATCCCCTTTAGCTTTCATAACAGCGTACAATCGATCTTGCATACTATATACAAGGTGTTTACAAACATTTCTATCAATATTAGCCCAAATAGACTTCATACGTGCCACTAACTCAGTTTTACTTGAAGGAGGATTTTCTTGAAGTTTTATCTTCATTATACACCATAAGTTTTCGATGGGATTAAGATCTGGTGAATTTGGTGGACAAGGAAGTACCTTAATGTTGCGTTGGCGGAACCAATTCTTAGTTGACAACGAGGTATGCGGAGACGCTAAATCTTGTTGAAAGATGAAATCATCTTCAAATAAATCTTCTGATGATGGAATCATGTAATATTCTAAAATTTCTTGATATATCAGAGAGTTAATTAAAGCATAGCACGGCAGTGCTATGCTTTATTTATTTCCAGTGTGAGTCCGTAATGTTATTTTAATACGGAATTTAACATTGAACGAGTTATTTACTAGACATTTTCCCACATTTTGCACGCGCTTCCACAAATTTTCTTCAAAGGATCTAATTGTTTAAAAAATAATTCGCACCAATCAAAAAAATATATACAGAGGTCAATGGACACATTTCCTGTAGCAATTAATCATTTTTACGTGATAAATAAAAAATAAAATTGATTTTTTTTTCTTGTAAGAATTAAAAATGGTATATTTACGACGTCATATTAGAAATGAAACGGAGATTTGCAAACATTTGGTACAAATACAAGAATCGTCAACAGAAAACAATATGAAGCATGATTTCACTAGCTTCTAGACCCCGCCCCAAACAACGGCTCTTATCACAAATGCACCCAAGAAGATTCCCATGCTGCCGATAATTTACCTTTTTAAACAAAAATATGATTTCTTGCCGCTTCTTGACGCAAGTATAAACAAACCGAGAGACTGACAAACAGACAAAGAAACAAACAAACCGACAAAGAAACAAACACACATACAGACAAACAAACAGACAGACAAACAAACCGACAAATAAACAAAAAGACAGACAAACAAACAAGCAGACCGACGTACAAACAAATAGACAAACAAACAAACAGACAGACAAATAAACAGTCAAACAAACAAACACAAAAACAAACAACAGATAGAAAAACAAACAAACACACACACAGATAGACAAACAAACAAACACACAAACAGACAGACACACAGGAATACAAACAAACAGACAGACACATAGGCGGACATACAAACAAATCGATTAACAAAAAAACCGGCAAACAAACAAACAAAAAGAGAGATAAACAAACAAACAACTAGAAAAACAAACAGACAAGTCGACAGATACAGACAGGCAAACAAACAGACAAACAAAGTAACAAAGAAACAGACAGACAAACAAACAGACAAAGAGACAGACAGACAAACAAACAAACAGACAGACAAACAAACAAGCAGACAGACAGACAGACAAACAAACAAATAAAGAAACAAACAGACAGACAAACAAACAAACCGACGAACAAACAAATTAACAAACAGGCAAACAGACAAATAAACAGACAAACAGACAGATAAAGAAGGAAACCAACATACAAAAAGACAGACAAACAAATAAACAAACACACAAACAAACAGTCAGACAGAAAAACAAACAAACAAACAGACAGACAGACAAACAAACAAACAGACAGACAAACAAACAAGCAGACATACAAACAAACAGACAAACAAACCGACATACAGACAGAAAAACAAACAAACGCACAGACAGACAGAAAAACAAACAAACGCACAGATAGACAGACAAATAAGCAAACCGACAAACAAATAAAGAAACAAACAAACAAACAGACAGACAGATAAACAAACAAACAAACAGACAGACAGATAAACAAATAAAGAAACAAACAGACAGACAAACAGACATACAAAAAGACAGACAAAGAAATCGACAAAAAAATAAACAAACACACAAACAGAACAACAAATAAACAGACAAACAAACAAGCAAACAGAAAAAGAAACAAACATACAGACAGACAAACAAACAAGCAAATCGTCAAACAAACAAATAAACAGACAGACAGACAAATAAACAGACAAACAAACAAACAAATAAACAGATAGTCAGAGAAACAAACAAACAAGCAAACAGACAGACCGACAGGCAGACAAACGAACAGATAAACAAAAACAAACCAACAAATAAAGAAACAGACAGACAAACAAACTAACAAATAAAGGAACAAACAGTCAGACAAACAGATAGACGGTCAGACAGACACTGGTGTCTAGACCCTGCCCCAAACAATAATAACGTCATATGAACCTGCGCGACGGCTAGGGATTTTCTTAGGTGCATTTGTGATAAGAGCCGTTGTTTGGGGCGGGGTCTAGACGCTAGTCTTGATTTTTAAAATAAAAGGACATTTTCAAACATTGATCAAGAAGCTTCTAACTGAAGAAATATAGAAAATAAGTAAATTAAACTTTTTTCTACCTATTGTCTCTGCAAAATAATAGAAAATAACTTAAATATATAAATGTAACTGGTATTTGAAAGCGAGTTTTTTGACACATTGGCATCAGAAAAAAATTGCACCAAACCCAGTGCGTACATGACATTTGCGCCAAGATTTCGTACTTATACCACATTTTTAAAAATTTCTTCGCCTTATATGTTCGAATGAAATCAAAATAAATTTATGTGAATAAAAGTTTAAAAAAAAAAAAATAAAAAAAATTGTAATTTAAGAAATTACCCCAACCATTTGAAAAATGTTTCACTCGATACATTCATCTATCATTTTAAGCTAAATACCAGTTGTTTTATTGTGTATTATCCGTGCCACTGCTATAAATGACTTTATACATGCTGCAATTTGAAGGTACGGTTCGTTTAAGTTATATCACTCTATTGTCGCCAAGCATAAAAGTTGGCGACGAAAGAAACATTTCAAACTATTTAACATTGTTGGTGCAAAAGTAATCATTATTAAAATACAGCTTTGGCATATACTGTTATACTTGTAAGACTTTGGCATATATTGTTTGATTTTACAGAGCAGAATTTTGGTGATGGAGGTTTTAAACCAAAATCGATCGCAGCACATGCATCTGTGAATGGGTCCATCAGACATCGAATCAAAAAAGTTTTTTCCCAGTTTTTCCCAAGCCGATTGCTTTTTAGTTTTCTTTTTAGGTGGTGGAAAATCAAGAGTAATAGCTATAACATTTTCCGGCTTGTTAGAATCACTATTGGCACTCAAATTTTCCTGGTTAGAACCGACCGATAGTAAAACGCCATGGCTAGTGGATTGGTCGCCCTGGCGACATGATGTTTTACAATTAATCGGTTCGGCATTAAATTGCTTCCTTTTTCGTGATCGCCTTTCAACACGTAATTGGTTTTCAGCGGCTCAATAATCTTTTGATTTTATCATTTTCTGCATTGAAAGACGTTTTTGCGCCAAACCAAATACAGTATTACTCAGTTATCCCGTCGACCAATTTCGCCAAATGATACGAATCGCCAAACTAATAAGCAACTTATACATGTTGACTGTGTTTAATATCATTGAATGCGATATTCACGTTCATTCATTTCTTTGGCTTCGGCTTTTTCCGTATCTGTTAATTTCCGTCTACCCATTTTTAAATTTGTTAGTTTTCTCCTTTATTACAATGATTTTAACCATTTTAATTTACTATTCAAATAAAAATTCTTCTAAAAGTAAAGAATTTAATTTAAATTCAAAAAAAACTCTTCTAAAAGTAAAGAAATTAATTTAAATTCAAAAGTGACCACATCATTCAAAAGTGGTAACATCATTCAAAAGTGGTAACATCATCGGGTCCATTCTCCCGAAAACAACAACCATTTTTCAAATGGTTAAAAAAAAATTGTAATTTAAGAAATTACCCCAACCATTTGAAAAATGTTTCACTCGATACATTCATCTATCATTTTAAGCTAAATACCAGTTGTTTTATTGTGTATTATCCGTGCCACTGCTATAAATGACTTTATACATGCTGCAATTTGAAGGTACGGTTCGTTTAAGTTATATCACTCTATTGTCGCCAAGCATAAAAGTTGGCGACGAAAGAAACATTTCAAACTATTTAACATTGTTGGTGCAAAAGTAATCATTATTAAAATACAGCTTTGGCATATACTGTTATACTTGTAAGACTTTGGCATATATTGTTTGATTTTACAGAGCAGAATTTTGGTGATGGAGGTTTTAAACCAAAATCGATCGCAGCACATGCATCTGTGAATGGGTCCATCAGACATCGAATCAAAAAAGTTTTTTCCCAGTTTTTCCCAAGCCGATTGCTTTTTAGTTTTCTTTTTAGGTGGTGGAAAATCAAGAGTAATAGCTATAACATTTTCCGGCTTGTTAGAATCACTATTGGCACTCAAATTTTCCTGGTTAGAACCGACCGATAGTAAAACGCCATGGCTAGTGGATTGGTCGCCCTGGCGACATGATGTTTTACAATTAATCGGTTCGGCATTAAATTGCTTCCTTTTTCGTGATCGCCTTTCAACACGTAATTGGTTTTCAGCGGCTCAATAATCTTTTGATTTTATCATTTTCTGCATTGAAAGACGTTTTTGCGCCAAACCAAATACAGTATTACTCAGTTATCCCGTCGACCAATTTCGCCAAATGATACGAATCGCCAAACTAATAAGCAACTTATACATGTTGACTGTGTTTAATATCATTGAATGCGATATTCACGTTCATTCATTTCTTTGGCTTCGGCTTTTTCCGTATCTGTTAATTTCCGTCTACCCATTTTTAAATTTGTTAGTTTTCTCCTTTATTACAATGATTTTAACCATTTTAATTTACTATTCAAATAAAAATTCTTCTAAAAGTAAAGAATTTAATTTAAATTCAAAAAAAACTCTTCTAAAAGTAAAGAAATTAATTTAAATTCAAAAGTGACCACATCATTCAAAAGTGGTAACATCATTCAAAAGTGGTAACATCATCGGGTCCATTCTCCCGAAAACAACAACCATTTTTCAAATGGTTAAAAAAAAATTGTAATTTAAGAAATTACCCCAACCATTTGAAAAATGTTTCACTCGATACATTCATCTATCATTTTAAGCTAAATACCAGTTGTTTTATTGTGTATTATCCGTGCCACTGCTATAAATGACTTTATACATGCTGCAATTTGAAGGTACGGTTCGTTTAAGTTATATCACTCTATTGTCGCCAAGCATAAAAGTTGGCGACGAAAGAAACATTTCAAACTATTTAACATTGTTGGTGCAAAAGTAATCATTATTAAAATACAGCTTTGGCATATACTGTTATACTTGTAAGACTTTGGCATATATTGTTTGATTTTACAGAGCAGAATTTTGGTGATGGAGGTTTTAAACCAAAATCGATCGCAGCACATGCATCTGTGAATGGGTCCATCAGACATCGAATCAAAAAAGTTTTTTCCCAGTTTTTCCCAAGCCGATTGCTTTTTAGTTTTCTTTTTAGGTGGTGGAAAATCAAGAGTAATAGCTATAACATTTTCCGGCTTGTTAGAATCACTATTGGCACTCAAATTTTCCTGGTTAGAACCGACCGATAGTAAAACGCCATGGCTAGTGGATTGGTCGCCCTGGCGACATGATGTTTTACAATTAATCGGTTCGGCATTAAATTGCTTCCTTTTTCGTGATCGCCTTTCAACACGTAATTGGTTTTCAGCGGCTCAATAATCTTTTGATTTTATCATTTTCTGCATTGAAAGACGTTTTTGCGCCAAACCAAATACAGTATTACTCAGTTATCCCGTCGACCAATTTCGCCAAATGATACGAATCGCCAAACTAATAAGCAACTTATACATGTTGACTGTGTTTAATATCATTGAATGCGATATTCACGTTCATTCATTTCTTTGGCTTCGGCTTTTTCCGTATCTGTTAATTTCCGTCTACCCATTTTTAAATTTGTTAGTTTTCTCCTTTATTACAATGATTTTAACCATTTTAATTTACTATTCAAATAAAAATTCTTCTAAAAGTAAAGAATTTAATTTAAATTCAAAAAAAACTCTTCTAAAAGTAAAGAAATTAATTTAAATTCAAAAGTGACCACATCATTCAAAAGTGGTAACATCATTCAAAAGTGGTAACATCATCGGGTCCATTCTCCCGAAAACAACAACCATTTTTCAAATGGTTAAAAATAGTATTTGAGAAAAATAGTATTTCATGCTTGGTATGTAATGAAACTAGTAAATCTGCAGAATCGGGTTATCAAACATAGCAATTTTTTAAGGTTAAACCACAGAATTGTCAACTACTTGGTGTAAGACTTTTCGGCATTGCAATAACTTCGCCAATTCTATCAACCTAAATATTCAAATGCAATGTAAACAAGTATAAACAATAATGTTTACAAATATATTTTTTTAATTCCCGATTTGGTGATTTTTTTAAATCGTGCCTAAATTTCTAATTTTACAAATAATTAATCATTGGATAAAATCAATTTTAAATCAACGGTACTACTTGGTTATGCCGTCGACTAAAAAACTACGCCAAACTACGATTAAATGTCAGTAATGGATGATCGTGAATGTCACATTCAATGGCATTAAATATCTATACGTATTTAGAGATGTCATCAAGTGATTTTATTTCCACTTTTTACTAGTGTTTTATCCATTTATTTGTATTTTTGTTATAAAAAATGCCAATATGTGTAATTTGGCTATTAGTTTGGCGACTTATATAATTTGGCGAAATTGGTTGACGGAATAACCAATTACAGAATTAACTTGTATTAAATTCATTATTCCGATGATTTTAATATGATAAAACACTACACGATTTAATTTTTAAAATATCGCAAAGAGTTTCTGTTAAAAAATAGCTATTTTTTATACTTTTTTAGGTGCTACTTTGATATACCCCCCCAAAAATTACGCGCCAAATCTGGCACTCCCTACGCACTTTTCCTACGGACCTTTTAGGTTTGCTGTTACTCAGCTTCATTCCTTCATTTGTATTTTTTATGTATTCATTGTATTTTTTAGGTATTCCTTTTTTGTATTTAACTTAATTTTAATTAATGTATTTTTAATTAATTTATTATTTTTAATTAATGTATTTTTAATTAATGTATTTAACTTAATTTTAATTAATTTTATTTTTTGTATTTAACTTAATTTAACTTAATGGGTATTTTGCTTGGCGAAAAAAAAAGTCGCCAAATTTACGATTTGGGGGGGGGGTATATCAAAGTAGTTCCCTTTTTTATACTTTTGTTTTTTCATATTTTTATAAAACACTTTTGATTCACTATCTGTTATAAAGCTATATTCGCCATGGCGAATCTCTCTTCACTGCCAATTCTCCTAAATCAACATTTATCTCTGTTCTGATAAGTACATCTAAATCTAAAAGGTTCGCACTTTGTGAACTCTGTTTAAGTTTGCCTCTGCTACCTCCTTGGTTTTTAGTTAAAGGAAAATTAGTTTACAGTTCAGCTGCTGTTTGCTCAACTTGATATGTGAGGTCAGCGTCTTGGTAAAATTTATCACTTCATCCAACCAATCTTCAGTGTTTGACTTTCGCCAATGTTAGGGTTGCAAGAAGTCTGTTTCATCAGTTGGCGATTGACATAGGTTATTGACTATGCATTCTCTTTCTCGCCGTGGCGTAAGTTACTGCGCTTGGCGCCCTTGGTTTCTTTCTGGCAACCTTGGGTCTTGTGGCGGGAGTCAGAAAGAGTTTTGTCAACACACACACGTTTGTTTGGTACTAGAAGGTGTACCATTTTCTTTGATTTTCTGGGGCCTCACGTGGACGCCGGGAAAGTTCGAGGACGAGCATGGCAGCATCATTGGACAGCTAAGTTAAATTTTATCAGTTCCTACTTCCATCCTTTTTATTTATTTTCCTTTTTTTAACTTTTTCCCCAATGATGAGAAACCCATTATTGTTTATGGTAAATTCAGGATTCGCGTGAAACTTGTATATTAAGATTCAATACATGTTCTTTTTTATACTACAATATCGTTGTCTTCCTTTTTTTCTTTTCACTACATCAGTATTATGTGATTTTTAAACATATCTTGTTTTTCCTTTAATCTTTTTTTTCCAGAACACGAGCTGTTGTTTTTTATTTTAGTAATCAGGTGTTTTTGTTCTAAATTTCAGTCTAATTTTTGAGTTCTCCATTCATAATTAATTTTTTAAATATTTTTGCTTTCATGCAATGCCTTTTCGGTTTGATTTTTATAATCATTTAGGCATGCCAAATACTTTATATCATATGGTGCCGAAAACCCTTTTTATCCGTTTGTAGTGGATATTAGCATCTTGCTGCACGGATTATGTGTTCTGGAAAATCCATTTCAATCCTATCTAAGTTCATGATTAAATCGTATTTCATTTGTGTAGCATAATACTTTTATGTATGTTGAATTGTGTTGTTCATGTATTTTGCAGAAAAATATAGTATTATTTGATATTTCTTATTATTTATAGTTCATGTCAAGGGTCACATGGTATTTCATTAATTGAATCATAGTTGACTTTATTGTTTATTATTTAAATTTTTTTCTCCCTATTGTTTGATTTGAAATTCAATGTCTTCAAATTAATTACAACAGTGTATTTTATTTTTTCTTACAATGTCAAAAAAGTCATTATTTTTGAATATTCAGCCGTTTAACGGCGATCCGAAATTTGTTAGATTTTTCTTCCAACAATTGAAATCTGTTAAAGATTTAAATGATCTTGATGATAAACAGATTGTTGCAATATTCACAAATAAATTAGAAGGTTCGGCACTTGATTTTTTTGTTGACACTCCGTCAGTGCAAAATTTGAAAAATTTGGATGAGTTAGAAGCAGCATTTATTGATTTTTTTACCTCTACTGACATTGTTCATTCTCTAAAATCTTTAGATAGGTTGCAAATTAGAGAAGATGAAAAGTTTAAGCAGTTTGCTTCTCGTTTAGATGTGGCTGTTCGTAATGTATACCCAAGGGTTGATGAAAATTCGCTTAGTCAGATCAAATTCATGAATTTGCTTCGTATTGCCCCTAAATATATTAAAACTAAGCTTTTGGAAGAAGGTATTTCAGACTTTAAGGCTGCAATTGCACGTGCGGATGTTTTAAGAAATATCCATTTGGCAAATTTGTCACCACCTGCTAAGAAAGGTGATAATGCTATGGTTTTCCATAATCAGGTGTCTAATCAGCCTAGCTCTTCGTCTAATGACAACTCTGCTGCTAATGACGTCCCTCAGCGGTCTTTCCGGCGTCCCACACAAAAATTTCACAAAGATGATGCCCCACATCAGTGGTATAAACAAAATAATAATAAAAAGAGGTGGAACAATAACCAATTTAAACGTAGAAACACACCTAGACATGATAATTGTAGATTTTGTGGGAGAGCAGGCCACTATATGAAAGATTGTTATGAATTTTTAAGACTCGTGAATCGCTCTGAATCACATAATACCAGTTTAAATCACAACAGACATACAAAAAAGGTTGACAGGCATAACAACGAGAGAAGAGATTTAAACGATCGTCGGAGGTAGAAGAAGCTGGCACTCTGCCTTCCACGAATTTGACATTGCCAGTATTTGAAAATTGTTCGTCAGGGAATTTAGTTACACTAAATACTTGTCAGAATGATAAAAAAAAAATTGTCTCTTAATCACATTACTCCAACAACCTCCTGCATTCAGGATAAGGAAAATAAATTAACACCTATATGTAATGAGGTACAAAGTGAGGTAATTTTTACGACTTTTGACAATAATTCCACATTACCATGTGTTCTTGGTCACATAAATGGTATTTCATTTCCCATGCTGATTGATTCAGGAAGCACTATTTGTCTTATTGACACATCATTAGTTGATTTTTTAAAGGGTAAAATACCATACAAATTTTTAGCAAGACAGGTTAACATCACTACCATTAATTCAAATGTTGCCTTTAGAGGGTGTATTGAATTTTCTTTCAAGCTGAAAAACAATTTTTTCAAACAGGAGTTCTATATTACAGACATTTCTCATAAAAATTTTTCAGCCATTCTTGGATTTAACTTTATTTCTAAATATGCTATAACCATTGCATCTGCATTTGATGCAATGCTATTTAAAGATGATAAAATCCCTTTCATTAAAGATTCTGATAATGTGCAAGGAACAAATCACCATTTAGACATTTCTCGTAATCAAATCAGTGATGCTTATTTTCAAGGTAATCTAAATTCTGTTGAACAGGAAGGGGATTATGGTAACAACACAGTTTTAGGTCAATCTGTTGAACAATGTAATAATAATAATGAACTTTTTGAACAATATATTGACAATAATTTAATTGTAAATTCCTTTGATCCAAATCATGAAAATTTCTCTTCTAATATAAATTCTAATTTTTGTAATAATGAGAGTGTACTTAATGTAAACAACAATCCACCTGTTAATGTGAATATAAATAATGCTAATAATTCTGAATTTGAAAATTTCTCTGAAAATGTGCATAGTGCATATCGTACGGTAATTCCTGAAAATGGAATTTCGTATGTTAAAGTTAAAATACAAAATAAACCTACCTCATCTGAATTCATATTTAACCCTGTATTAGACAAACCTGGCATTGTTGTAAATACTTCCCTTCATTCTCTTGAACATTTAACAGATAATTCCTTTTTAATTGTAATTGAAAACAAAAACACAGAACAATTTTTTTTAAAGAAAAATGTTAAGGTCGGCACTATTTCAAATGTTTTAAGCCATGACATACAAGAAAATAATTTCCCAGAAGAAATGTGTAATTTAATAACCCCCTCAATTGATGTTGTACAACAAAGAGCAGCTGAATTTGATATTAAGGACTTTTGTTTAGATCATTTAAATTCCTTACAAAAACAAGAAATGGTTGAAGTTTTAAAAAAACATACACAGGCATTTTCTAAGTCTTTAAACACCATTGGTCATACTGACCTAGTTACACCTAAAATTGATATTAGGAACTCTCCTCCTGTCAAGACTTTGCCTTATCCCATCCCACAGGCTTTACAGGATGAAGCAAAAAAGCAGCTAAATGAAATGTTGGCTGCTGGGATAATCAAGCGGGCAAATTCTTCTTGGGCATGTCCTATGTTGTTGGTAAAAAAGAAGATGCTTGATCCTTCTAAACCTCAACAGTATAGACTTGCTCTAGACCTGAGACTCCTAAATGCAGTCATAATGCCATCAACTTATCCGCTGCCTAAAATTCAAACTTTGTTAAATAATTTAGCCACTTTTAAATTTTTTACAACCTTGGATTTGCCGTCTGCTTATTGGCAAATTCATATGCCTCAGCACTTACGTGACAAGGTTACTTTCACAACGCCATGGGGTTGTTTTTCTTATAACAGATTAGTGTTTGGGCTTCGTACAGCTGCTTCAACATTTCAACAGTTAATTGATGAAGTAATTCAACAGGCGAATGTTGAAGGAGTATTTTCTTATCAAGATGATGTGGTGATAGGTGCCAATACTTTTGCAGAAATGAAAGCTAAATTAGCAATGTTATTAGAAGTCTTTGAAAAAAATAATATCACCTTAAATTCAGCAAAATGTCAATTTCACAAATCTAAAATAAATTTTCTAGGTTTTGAAATTTTTGATCATAAAGTTATGCCCATGCAATCAAATATAAAAAAAATATTGGCTTTTCCTTCCCCCAAAACAAAGAAGCAAGTTAAATCATTCATAGGACTTTGTTCATTCTACAGGTCTTTGATACCTGCATTTGCTCGTAGAATTGAACCCCTTATTAAATTGACATCCCCTAAAGAAAAATTTAAATGGTCTCAGCTGCAAGATGAAGCATTTCAAGATTTACAGCAGGTCTTCTTCAAAAAACCCATCCTTCATCTCCCTAATTGGGATGAAACCTTTTATGTAAACACAGACGCTTCTGTCACAGCTATTTCTGCTGTCTTAATGCAAAAGAAAAATGGTATTCTACTCCCTGTGTCATTTTTTTCAAAACTTCTGTCTCCATCTGAAAAAAAATACCCACCCATTAAATTAGAACTGTATGCTATTTTTAAAGGTATTACAAGTTTTAAATATCAGCTTTTCAACAGACATTTCATAGTTTTATCGGATGCTAAGCCATTAAACCATTATAAAAGTTCTTCGTCTCCAGCTGATATAATAACTCGATGGCTGATGGAGCTATCAGAGTATTCTTTTTCATTTGAACACATTCCTGGTTCTGATAACATCTTAGCTGATTATATCAGCAGAATACCTGTTCCTTCTCCATCTGAGGACATAAGCACAAACCCTAAGCTCCTTAAGACAGATGAAATCATTCCAGTTGAGAATTCTGAGTTAGATTTAAGGAATAACTTACCACATAATTTACAAGAATGTAATCATTTTGACACCAACCATAATATAAACATTGACAACCATATATCTGATGAACTTTTATATAGTGAACAGCGAAAAGATCAGACATTAAAAAAAATCATCAATAAAATCGAAAACAATAGTAACAACGAACAAAACAGTCCCTACTACTTAAATCCAGAGACAAACATCCTGTGTTATGACAAATTTTTTTCATCCGAACTTAATAACTTACATAGAGCAGTGTTACCACCATCATTACTTTCAAGAGCGCTTGCCCTTGCTCATGTAACACATGCTGGATTCAACAAAACCTTAGAAAATGTTAAGAAAAGATTCACATGGAGAACTATGGCTGCAGATGTTTCGAACTACATTAATTCATGTCAGACCTGTTTGATCCATAAGAATTTACATAAACCGCAAGCTCCTCTTTTGCCAACTCCTTTGCCAACGGCTTGTAATCAAAAGGTCTCTATGGATCTAGTAGGTCCCTTTAAAAATCATTCTTATATTTTAACAGTTGTTGACCATTTTTCTAGACATTTAGAATTGTATAATCTTCACAATATTTCTGCCTCTCCTGTCACAAAGGCCCTTTTGCATTACTGTGCTACTCATGGTAAACCTGATATAGTACAAACTGATCAAGGAAGTCAATTTGACTCAAATATTTTTTCTACTTTTAATGACAAATTGCACATGAAATTAACATTTGTTACAGTAGCCCATCCACAGGCAAATGGTTTGTCTGAATCCTTAAACAGGCAATTGAAAACAGCCATTAATACCATGCTTTCTGAGGGTTACGATTTTTTTACTGCCATGAAAACCCATCAAAATCTGTACAATTCAACAGTTCATCCTGCCACAAAGTTTACACCAAACAAAGTGCACTTTGGCAGAGATATGACAGATTTATATGAAAATTACAAGACACAAGGTAATTGGAATTTGGATCCCAACACAGGAGACATACATAAAATGTTCAAAACATTGGACAAAATATACCATCATACATATGTCAACAACGAACAATTTAAAAGAAACACTCTTGAAAGATGTAATGTAAAAAGAAAGTTTATGAATTTAGAATGCAATGACAAAGTATTCATTACATTTCCTAATGTTTTCAAAAAAAGAAAACAGGGTCCATACTGGGTAAAAAAAATTATTTCTCCATCAGTTGTACAATTACAAATTTGTAATAATGACAATGCTTTTCCAATATTGGTACACACTGATAGAATTCTTAAGGTCATTCCCAGAAAAACCCATTTGCAAGAACAGAGAATTCAGAATGACATACCTCAGAACTCCTCGACCTCATCACCTACTGCTAATCAATTACAGAATTCACCTGTGTCTGGTCATAAAAGCAATATTTCTTCATTGACGCATAATGGTTCAGACAATTTTCCTGTTATTTTCTCACCTAAGAATGCATTATCTAGACATGATAAAAGAATAACTCTGATGGAAGATTGTGACTCATTCAGTTCCTCATCTATGGACAATATTAATTTGTCACCTGCACAACCTATTGCATCACCCATATCACACACATCCACCATGGATCAATTGTCACCAGGTAGCCACTTCAATAATAGCAATCTATCAGAAACTAGCACACCCCATTCTTCTCCAGTTAATTTAATTCCTGTTTCTCCAAGTCCTGTGACTGTTTCTCCAAGAAGATTGCGCACCAGAGTCTTTAGGAATAGAAACAGTGACTTTTTTTACTATTAACCATTACTAATTAACTTTTACGATTTTGCAGACATCACTGAAGTAGCGTTGTTTCTGTGTACAAGGAACAACATTTTCTGCTGTTAGCCTGATGGATCAGATGTGTTGATCTTGACAGTGTTGTCAACAGGAACTACTGCAGATGCATGCTCTGAAGAAAGTCATCCCTGTCTGGAAATACCTATGTGGGAGCCTATCCTAGATGAGTTATTCTGGACATCCAGTTTCTACAATAAAATGATAAGTTCATCTTTGTTTTCTCTTAAATAAATTTATCCTTATTTTTCAATATTATTGTAATACTTAAGATCTTACAAATATAGTATAAAAAATTATAATTTACAATATTGTTTTTAAGCTTTGATATGTATTATGTGGTAAAATATAAACTATTGGTGATACTAGCTTGGAAAAGTCAGTAGTGGTATTCTGTGTGTTGAATAAGTTGATGCAAGTTATATATGCAAGTAAATAATCATTGTTTATGTAGCAATGATGTATTACTTCTGAGTTGTATATGTTAAAAAAGGTATTTTTGTATGTATAAAATTACTCGTTTAAACACCCTTTAATAGTTGGGTTACATGAGAATATTTAGTTACCAGCTAGATTCTCAAAAAAATATTTTAAGATTTAAATGTTGACATTTTTCCCTTCATGTTTTACTAGGAATAATACTGAACATGTCATTGTACAGTTATCATTTATGGTAAATGCAGCTCATAAAGAAATTAATGGTTATAATTTAGTGAATGCAAATACTAATGTAAAAGAAAGATATATTGGGCAAAAATGTGTTGTAACAAGTTAATGTAACCTTTTGGTAAATGCTTCACTGATGCATGTGTCATGTAATCATAATATAAAGTTGATAAATTTTTATTGACATTTGCAAATAGTTTGCAAATAGGTATTAAATATTTCGTTCAATTAATTGGTATTATCCACTTTAAAAAATATAGTTACTATAAGTTAATTATGCTTCCTTTCATTATGTCCTTAGACTCTGGCCAATTCTAAGACATATAACATAACATCTATTTTTGAAAGGATTTCAGTAATTGTACATATTTGCAACTATATATATTAATTTTTTTTTCTCAAAAAAAAAAAAAAAAAAAAAAAAAAAAACTTTGTGATTTTAAGATAAACAATTGATAGATTGTGCTTGGAAGTGTTTTCCTTCTCATGTCCTTAGGGGGTAGTACAATAAGTCTGCATTTGTTTGTTTTACATAGTTTAATGTTGTAGTGTTGCTAGATAGTTCTTCAAATACTTAATATCAACTGAGAATTTTGTTTTATGCTACATTAAAATCTAGACATATTTTAAAAGCTATAGTTAACTAAACTATACTTCAGTTTTCTTTTTGCGTCAATTTGAGAAAGTAATCTAAATTTTTTTTTTTCCTCCTTTAACACATTAAGTAATTGATTTCTTGTTTGCATAAAAAGGTGTATTTATGTTAAGGATAAACTGACTAATGTATGTCTTATGGAAACTTGGTTCTTTTGACACTTTTAGATACAGATATGTTATGGTGTTTAAATATAAGTAAACTGCAGTGCATCAACACTTCAAAAGGTTTTGCAAGAGTGCACAAATATTCCTCTGTAGTTTAGTGGAATATGGTGTTCAATGCAGAAAGATTTAATCACTAACATTTTTTCCTTTATAGGTACATTCTCATATTACTGCAAAATATGTGCCATGTTTACTAATTTATTTATTTTTACCTTTATCTCTCTTCTCTTAGATGCCCATTCCTGTAAAGCTCATTCCTAGGGCATGACCTGTCATTTAATCCTGCTCATTGTTAAGCAGAAGTCTGTTTTTGAGAAGAGCGACAACTTGTTTTGTACATATTTAATTTTTTTTTTATATATAACATTGTAAATCCTGATTTCGCGTGCATATGTACTTATGGATTTCTCATCATTAGTGTTTGTTTAGGTAAAAACCCTCAATTTTTTTTGGTTTAAAAAAAAAAAAAAAAGTTTTTTCATTGGATAGAGGTGATTGCACCCTATCCGCTTCAAATCTTTTTTTAATTGGAGGTATGGGAATATGTTATAAAGCTATATTCGCCATGGCGAATCTCTCTTCACTGCCAATTCTCCTAAATCAACATTTATCTCTGTTCTGATAAGTACATCTAAATCTAAAAGGTTCGCACTTTGTGAACTCTGTTTAAGTTTGCCTCTGCTACCTCCTTGGTTTTTAGTTAAAGGAAAATTAGTTTACAGTTCAGCTGCTGTTTGCTCAACTTGATATGTGAGGTCAGCGTCTTGGTAAAATTTATCACTTCATCCAACCAATCTTCAGTGTTTGACTTTCGCCAATGTTAGGGTTGCAAGAAGTCTGTTTCATCAGTTGGCGATTGACATAGGTTATTGACTATGCATTCTCTTTCTCGCCGTGGCGTAAGTTACTGCGCTTGGCGCCCTTGGTTTCTTTCTGGCAACCTTGGGTCTTGTGGCGGGAGTCAGAAAGAGTTTTGTCAACACACACACGTTTGTTTGGTACTAGAAGGTGTACCGTTTTCTTTGATTTTCTGGGGCCTCACGTGGACGCCGGGAAAGTTCGAGGACGAGCATGGCAGCATCATTGGACAGCTAAGTTAAATTTTATCAGTTCCTACTTCCATCCTTTTTATTTATTTTCCTTTTTTTAACTTTTTCCCCAATGATGAGAAACCCATTATTGTTTATGGTAAATTCAGGATTCGCGTGAAACTTGTATATTAAGATTCAATACATGTTCTTTTTTATACTACAATATCGTTGTCTTCCTTTTTTTCTTTTCACTACATCAGTATTATGTGATTTTTAAACATATCTTGTTTTTCCTTTAATCTTTTTTTTCCAGAACACGAGCTGTTGTTTTTTATTTTAGTAATCAGGTGTTTTTGTTCTAAATTTCAGTCTAATTTTTGAGTTCTCCATTCATAATTAATTTTTTAAATATTTTTGCTTTCATGCAATGCCTTTTCGGTTTGATTTTTATAATCATTTAGGCATGCCAAATACTTTATATCACTATCTCTATGAGTTAGTAAAATTTAAGTACATTTGAAATATTCATAATGCGTCACCTTTATGCACAGATGTCTAATACTTACCATGTTGGCGCAGTTTTTTTCTGACGCCAATTTGGCGAAAATTTTGTTTTCAAATACATATTACATATATATTTTTGAATTATTTCCTAATATTTAAAAAGGGAAATAGTGATAAATAAAAAAAAAAGTTTATTAATAACTATAGAGCAAAACGATCAACATAATTTAAAAAAAAAAGAGTAATAGAAAATAAACAATTTATTAGTAAATGAACAACGCTAGCCAGGTTAGCATGTGAGGCATATAATATCCATTTTGTTCCAATTGCGCCAATGTGTTGCATATATGACATCTATCCCCAACTTTTCTACGCTGAACCTTGCCCAGAGCTTCGATAGCGGTTTGAAGTCCTGTTGAAGTTAAATTTCAATTTTGGGCAGAATTTTAATTCAAACATTGATTAATTTATCAAGAAGCTTCTAAGTGAAGAAATACAGAAAATAAATAAATATGAAGTAATACAAAATATAAAAAAATAAATATATTTTATTAATACTATGTCTTGAGGTATTGTTGGAGGAATATTATATTGTCTAGGGTGAATGTCTAGAACTATAATTCTGACGCAATGTATCAATGCTGATTGTTAAGTATAAATATCAGTTTCATGCAGAAGAGATTTTTCTGACGAATATGACTTCATGATTCATAAGAAAAGAATTCGCCAAAGAAAAAAGTGACATCTGATTTTTGCGTGATTCCATCGTAAAAAGTGAAATTGATTTTAAGAATTAAAAAGCGCACATTTATGACGTCATATTGGAAATAAAACAGATTTTGAAATATTTGGTATCAAGACAAAAAGCATGTACGGAATTCAGTTCTAGATGTAAAAAAAAGTTAACGATTTGGAAATGAGGCAAACGATTTGGAAATGGATCAATGAAAATCTATGCAAAACCCAATGAAGAAATGAAAATCTACATAGATACCTCGGAGGTAGATAAATAGAGGTTTTAATTGCGGGTGGTTTTGGAGTCTAGGTATCATGATCGGTATAGATCTGGAAAAATAAATCAGAAATTCCTACGTAGGGGAAAACGTAATAGTTAGTATTTCATCAAATAAAATTTTGTTCAAAAATCTAATTTAACTTTGAGGCCCTTTCACAGTTTTGCAGAATTGCTAAATTGTAACTAAAGTGCTTCAACACTCGCTCATCCTGCTTGCACATATGAAGCCAACATGATGTTTAATCTTGAATTAGTTATACACTCAAATTTTTCATCACCTTATTTTTTTTTAGCATAAAATGGAGCTATTGCAACAATTTAATAAGAAACATGGAGCTTACAATGTGAATATGCACTAATATATTTTTTTGCGTCAGAGGAAGAGAGAGAGAAATATGAGCACCTCAGACGTTCTCTTGAGTGTACCCCCCCCCCCCCCATTATTCACTTCTAGCTATGTCCCTGGGTAAATCACATCAGTAATTGTGATACGATACCGCATAAATGAAGTCCTGGTGATGGTACCCTCAGTTAATTTTGAAATGAGCTCATCTGAATGCAGTAGTTATAAAAAAACTTGAGATATTAAACAAGAACATAATTTGCAGAACAAATTAAAAAAACAAAATTTATTTCCTGCACTATTTAAGCCCGAGAAGGAACAGATATTAAGATATTTGATTTATTTATTTCATAATTTAGTATTAAATTTTTGTATCAAATAATTTAAATTATGTGAACATTAAAAATATAAAAATGAAATTCAAACAATATGGTACTTGAAAAAACCCTAAATCTTAGAATCCGTTCAAACGAAATCGAAATAAATCTTAGACTTTTTTCCAAACTTAACTTGCAAATATTTATTTTGCAGATTTTGTTTACAGGTAATGTTTACGGTAGGTATAGATAAAAAGAATAGACACATCTACAAAGCAAATGTTCAGAAAAAGGTCTAAGATTTATTCGATTTCGTTTGAACGGTATCTAAGATTTACGGTTTTTAAGTACCATATTGTTTGAATTTCATTTTTATTTTTTTAATGTTCACATAATTTAAATTATTTGATACAAAAATTTAATACTAAATTATGAAATAAATAAATCAAATATCTTAATATCTGTTCCTTCTCGGGCTTAAATAGTGCAGGAAATAAATTTTGTTTTTTTAATTTGCTCTGCAAATTATGTTTTTGTTTAATCTTTTCGTAGACGATGCATAACTTTCCAGGTCCTTCTGCACTCATACAACCCTAAACCATGACACTAGCAGCAAATTTTACGGAACGTTTAAGGCATTCTTTATCAAATGCTTCTTGCTTCATTCTCCAAACTCGAATACCTTGATTACCGTATGAAACACAAAACATACTTTCATCACTAAATAATATATTTTTCCAATCTTCATTGCTCCATAAACGTCTTGATTTACACCAATTCAATCTTATACGCTTTTGTCTTGCAGTCATGAGAGGTTTTGTTTTCGGTACACGAGATTCAAATTTAAATTTATGGAGACGTCTTAATGTTGTCGATGTAGAAACTTCAACTCCTTCTTCTTTCCATTTTCGGTGCAAGAATCGCACACTTTTAAAACGGTTTTTCTTAACTATACGCTTCAGTTTCCTGTCATCTCTAGCAGATGTTTTTGGTTTTCGGCCACCATTTCGGCGATTATTTTGAAATTTTCCAATTTTTGAATATTGTGTTAGTATTTTACTAACGCTCGATTGCGAACAATGTAAATAATTTGCTATAAAACATTGATTTTTACCGTAGCATAGCAGAGCGTCGCCGGTTGTGAGGTTTATACCAAAATGTTACCAGTGTCTAATTATGTTCTGAAATTTGATGAAATTCTCTGCATTAGTTCTTGAGATATAGCTATCGCAAAGATCGTGCAAAATGTAGCATAGCAGCGCCACCTATTGGGCAGTTCACACCAAAACCTTACCAATGTATCTTCAAGGTATTGCGGAATCTGAAGTTTGGTGAAATTCTGTGCATTAGTTCTTGAGATATAGCTATCACGAAAATCATGAAAGACGTGGCATAGCAGCGCCACCTGCAGGCCAATTTACACCAAAACTTAATCAGCGTCTATGTATATCAAGGTCTCACAGAATCTGAAGTTTGGTGAAATTCTGTGCATTAGTTCTTGAGATATAGCAATCATTAAAATCATGAAAAACGTAGTATAGCAGCGCCACCTGCAGGCCAATTTACACCAAAAACCAATAGGCACTAATTCATGTCAAGATCTAACTGAATATAAAATTTTATGAAATTTCGAGCATTAGTTCTTGAGATAGAGCGCCCACAAATATTTTGTCACATACAGACACACAGACAGACAGACTCACAGACAGACATTTTCTAAAAATAATCAAAACGTGTTCAGGACCTTCTAAAACGTATAAATCCGTCGAAAACCGGAAGTCGAAAATTTTCATGACTCCAATACTTTCTTGTAAAGATAGAAGAAAGTAAAAATAGATTGTTGTATTTTTTTTTTTTTTTCGCCGTATGATGTTATTTAAAGAAAAATAACCTAATGCTTACAAAATTCGAATATGTTGTTATATATAACACATTTTACTATTTTTATAGATTGTCTGTCTTTCAGTCTGTCTGTTTCAGACAAAAATTTTGTGGACGCTCTATCTCAAGAACTAATGCTTGGAATCTCTTGAAACTTTAGATTCAGATAGACTTTCATATGAATTGGTGCTGGTTACTTTCGGTGAAAATTACTCAACAAGTGGCGCTGCTATGTTGTATTTTTCATGATTACTGCAAGATCGTTATCTCAAGAACTAATGCACGAATTTTTACCAAACGTCAGATTCGGTTTGACATTGACGTAAATTGTTGATGATTAATTTTTGATTTAAATCTATCGGCAGGTGCCGCTGCTATGCTAGCTGTATCTCAAGAACTAATCCAGAAAACTTCATCAAGCTTCACATTCAATTAGACATTAGCAAAGCTGCCAACTTTTACACATTTTTGCTATCACTAAAATTCTACAGAGATTTTCCATTTGTTTAATAATAATATTTCGAATTTAAATAAGACAATATTTACTATACAATTTTACCGGTAGGAAAAATTCGTAAAAGTTGACAGTAAGGAAAGGGCAGCTGACGTCACTGTGGACGAATTACTGTGGATAAGCCAGAAAAACCTGTCCGTTCTTTAAAGACTGATACTGTACGGATGAGCTCCGGGAATTTGATTGGTCTACGTTTGGCAACTCTGTGGTAGGCGGTGATACGATTGGCTTACGTTGCCAAGACGATTCCTGCAATGATCGCTTTGAAAAAAAATGTAATGGTAGATTGATTGACGAAAGTGTTTGTTTGTAAACATGCCCTTTCCTTATTAAGTTTCACTGTAAATTACTCTACAGGGGGCGTTGCTATGTTGCTTTTATCAGCAATGTTGATTTTAGACATTTTTCTCCGGGAGGGATTTTTACGCCTCATTGGAGGAGCATTCTAGACTTCAGAGAAGAGAGGTAACTTTAGTACATGAAGCTTCAATAATCTTTAGGCGAGACATTTCAATGTTCGGGACAGAGATGTTCCTCTTCAGGCTAACCCCTGAATTCAACTGTTTTTCAGGACATACAAGATTTTATTGATCGTATCTCAAGAACTAATGAACGGAATTTCATCAAACTTAATATTTTGTTGGACATTGCCATAAGTTGTTCCTGTTTGGGTTTTCGTGTAAATCATAGTTGGTATGCTGTTTTTTTCAGCAGTGTTGAATTCAGACATTTTTCTCCGGGAGGAATTTCTGCTGTTCTGGAGAGAAACAGTCTAGATTTCTGTGTGTAGGGGTGGGGGATGGACCTTTGTTCATTAAGCATAAAATCTGAAATCTTCCTGGTGTACAATTCAATGTTCCAGGCGGGGGCATTTTCAGAAAGAATCAAGTTTTGAGCACCAGCCTTGGCGAGTTGGCGAAAGCGAGAACGTTCAACTAACTGTATCGCCAAACACAAAATAATCTAAGTTCAAATGTGTCATAAAACATATGATTAATAGAATTATATTTATTACAAGCGAATCTTTGCTACTGTTTTTAATTAACTTCTCAATTTCTTCGAACATAGCGAGTTAAGGAAATAATATTTTTGAATAGAGGAAATAAAAAAAAAAACTATGGTTAGATGTTCTGTGAAATTTAAAACATTTTAATCTGAAAAAGCTCTTTGTTTTAAACTATGTTTTAATCGTAAACAACGGTGAATAACATCTCCTCATATTATAGTCTTTGATTGATAACATTTACGGAAAAACAAATGAACAATAAGCGCTCTTTGCAGAAGGAAGGGTTGCTATTCGCAAGGTCACAAACAAGAAAGGGTGCGTAGCATTGACTTCATCTCCACGCCAATCGTTGTTCTGGCGATAAAGTGCTCAAAACGCGATTCTTTCTGAAAATGCAGGCGGGAGATGTCCTCCGGTACTATCTCCTGAATTCAATACATTTTTCAGGATTTATACGATGTTAGCGAGAATATCTTAAGAACTAATGAACGGAATTTCACCAAACTTAATATTCTATTAGATATTGTCATCGTCATTAGATATTAGATATTTCATCGAATTTAATATTCTATTAGATATATATTGTTCCTGATTAGGTACGTCTAAGTTATATCACACTGCTCTGCTATATTGCATTTTTCACGATATTAGTGATATCTATATCTCAGAAATTATGCATGGAATTTAATCAAACTTCATATTCTGTTAAACTTTCACATAAATAAATTCTTATTAGACTTGAGTGTATACTGCACAACACGTGTCGCTTTGATGCTCTTTAAATTGCAAATTTCGATTACAGACATCTAAGAAGAGGCGAACCGAAATTTAGCGATTTGTTTGGAAAATGCAAAACTTATATTTTCTTCTAAAATGCTCATACTTCAACCTATACTTTTTGAATCTTCATGATGGGCATAAATTATCATTTAAATTTTACACTGACATTGTGATAGTGCATTTAGAAGTTTTAGCATGTATGAGATAGAAGAAATTTTGGGATTGGCACATCAGACTACTTTATTTTCAACTTTTGAAGCAAAATTAAAATAATATTATTTTCTGAGAAATCGATTAAAATATATAATATCGATTAAATCGAATTGGCCATAGTATCGATTAAATTGATTAAAAAATCGAAATCGCCCATTACTAACTTCAACATAAGAACCTACATGTAAGAGAGCACGAACATTTTAAGAATAATTACTTTTATCCATAAGAACAAGTTGACCACCTTTATCAGCTTTAGTAATACACACTACATGGCCAAAGATGACGGTCCACTTGCGATTTTAGACATTTTGTTAAATATCTAGAAAAATACATGAGGAATTATCTTGAAACTCTAAATGTGATGATATAATACTAATAGGTCATAAATTTTCGTGAAAATTTTTTTCCGAAACTCCAAAAGGGACCCGTCAACAAATTAAAAAAGAATGAATATATTTTTGATAACCCTGTTAAAATTAATGTAGCAAAAGCGTTCAAACTGTAGATTATGATTAAGTGGCTTATTGTAATAAACTGTGTTCATTTTTATGTCGACATCATGTATACTTGTAGAGAAATTAAGGTTTTTATAAAAACAGTCCCAAATTTTTCCAACATTTTTGCTTATAATTTGTAGAATTCTTAATATAAAATAATATTCTTTTCTGAAAATATGACAAATAATATTGCACAGCATACCCTGTTATCAGAGTTAAAAAATAATTAAAATTGTATGAAAAATGAGTAGGTTTATTAAATAATTTTGCACTGCGCATGCGTCAACGATATCAAAATTTTATTTATATATTATGTTAGCTAAATGTATAGAGCAACTTTTGTGAAAGTCTGAAAATCATAGCTTAAAAATTCTGAAAGTTAGGCTATGCATAGCATATGTTAGAATATGCACAAAATCCGTTGTTCACAAAATGACGCAAAAAAAATGAGGGGTTTAACTCGAATGTTGTAGTACGCCCCATATTGTGCATTCTATATTGACACTAATCAATGAATATATGGATACAACCCCTCTTGTTTTTGCTTCATTTTGGGAATAACGTATTTTCAACTTATTCTTTTGATGATTATTTTCAGAATTTTCAAGCTATGATTTTGAGACTTTCACAAAAGTTGCTCTATACATTTAGCTAACATAATATGTAAAGAAATTTTGGTATCGTTGACGCATGCGCAGTGAAAAATTATTTTGTACACCTACTCATTTTTCATACAATTTTTACTTTTTTTTTAAATTTTGATTACAGTGTATTGTGTGCAATGTTGTTTGTCATATTTTCAGAAAAGAATATTATTTTAAATTAAGAACTCTGCAAATTATAGGCGAAAATCTTGGAAAATTTTTGAACTGCTTTTATAAAAACCTTAATTTTTCTACGAGTATACATGCTATCGACATAAAAATGAACACAGTTTATTACAATAAGCCACTTAATCATAATCTACAGTTTGAGCGCTTTTGCTATATTAGTTTTGACAAGGTTATCTGAAAGATATACATTCTTTTTTAATTAGTTGACGTCCCCTATGGACTTTCGGGAAAAAATCTTCATGGAAATGTTTGACTTGCACTACTATATTTATATACTTAGAGTTTCAGGATAATTCCTCATGTATTTTTCTAAATATTTAACAAAATGTCTAAAATCGCAAGTGGACGGTCATCTTTGGCCATATAGTGTAATAAGATTATCGCTGGACTTAAGCTCATTCAAAGCAGTGTGTTGAGAACGTGAGAGATGAGGTTTATATTTTGAATCATTATATTAGAAGAAATAGTATCAGCAAGGATGTGACAAAGAGCTTCTTTTTGAAAAGGAATGACTTTACTATGTTTAAAGGAAGTCTCAATAGGAGCAATCGATTTGGTGAGAGAAGGTATGCACTGAGAATTAATTAATCCAAGATCTAAAATGCTTTTTTGGCTCAGGAGTTAAGATATCAGAAGATGAGATAAACAATGCCATTCTCATTTGAAAAATTCTTATTAAAAAATGGAGACTTTGTTTTCTTATTGCACTATGAAAAAGCTTATTTTGATAAGCAGATTTGAAAGTAAGCAGAGAAAGCCAATATTTATTTTCAATATCAAAGAAATTGTCAAGATTTTTACAAAGAACAAATAAAATCTATAAAGAAGTTCTCTAGTTTTGGAGAGAGTATGTCGATCATTTTGAATATACAAGCTTTCAAAATAATAAAATGTGAACGAACCATAGCTTTTGAATTTCTGACAGATCTATTGACGGAACACTCAATTTGAATAAAATTGGAGATAACATTACTTTTCTAGCAATTTTGAAGAAAATTTAAGTGGTTAAGAAATTTTACACGCTTACGTCTAAGTTTAGTAAATCGGTTAAATTAAGCAGTAAAGATAACAGTTACACGAAAATAACACAGAATATTGAACTATTACTAAGACAGAAAAAAACAAGCAAATAAATTAATCACTAAGATAAATACAGAATTAAGACAAAAAGTACTTACAATAAAAGTGGGTGGGGGGGGGTATTAAAAAGCACTAAACTATTGAAATGCCAGAAGAAGAACAATCCAACAAAATGTGTTGAAAGTAGTGTTAACCAATTGAACCTGATGAAAACTTCTTAAAAACAATATAAATTATACTACACTGCTCAAAACAATTAAAGGATATTGCAGTTTTAGGTGGATTTTGTATCTGGGAAACTTTTTAGCTGATTGATACATGGTCGACAGACATAGTAGGTTATATGAGAATAAATTACACATGTTTGGCAGAAAAAAAATGCATTTTATTGCGCATTTGTGTACAAAAGGAAAAAAACACAATTTGTGCATATGAGAAAAAAAGAATAAGAAAAGGTGTTTTCTTCAAAGAAAATCATTTTCAGTAGGGGGTATGGTTTCTACGGGCGGCCAGCAACGTTAAACACCTTTGAGGCATGGACTCAATGAGGCTACTAATGACGAGTTGGGGTATTCTGCCCCACTCTTCCAGAAGAGCTCTTTCCAGTTCTTGGAGAGTTTGTGGGAGTTGTTGTCGGCCAGAAACTCGTCTTCCTAGAGCGTCCCAAACGTGCTCGGTTGGATTCATGTCTGGAAAACACGCTGGCCACTCCATTCGAACGATTCCTTCCTCGAAAAGGAAATCCTCCACCAGGTTTGCACGATGTGGCCTGCAGTTATCGTCCATTAAAATGAAGTTATCTCCGATTGCTGCAGCGTAAGGGACTACAATAGGTCTGAGGATCTCATCCCTATATTGGCGACCAGTCAGAGCTCCATCTCGAATGATGTAGAGGTCAGTGCGCCCGTCAATGGAGATGCCACCATACACCAACATTCCTCCACCGCCAAATCTGACACTTTCGTGCACGAACGCAGGATTATTCCTACTGCCACGGTCCCTCCAGATGAAAATACGCCTATTATCCGGATGTACAGAAAAACGGGACTCGTCAGAAAACAGAATATTGCTCCATTCATTTCTCCTCCAGTTGATATGCTCGGTTGCCCACTCCCTGCGGTCGCGACGATGCCTTGATGTTAATCTAACACATACCATCGGTCGGCGAGCATACAGACCTATAGCATGGAGCCGGTTTCGGACAGTCTGAGTTGAAATCGTGGTGCCTGTAGCCGAGCGAAGGTGTTGTTGGAGAAGAGTAGCTTTCATGTTTCGGTGTCTCCGAGCTGTTAACGCTAAATACCGATCTTCATTGGGCGTTGTTGCCCGTCTAAGACCTTGCCCTGGTCTTCGGCCTGCACATCCACTCTCCAAAAAACGGTTCCAGATCCTGGAAATGACACTTTGTGACACTCCAATGGCTTGCGCTACTTCGGCTTGAGTTTGGCCCCCTTCTAACCTACCAACAATTCTCCAAGCTTCTGAATCTGTCAAATGACTTCGCTGAGACATCGTACTCATCGAAACAAAGCAATCACTGAATGCCGATCATCCTTGTCTTCATTCTCTTTTATCCAGTTGAAAGTCAAATTTCATTCGCTGCCGCTGAAGCGACGTTTTTGACGTCGAACTCAAAATTTGCATACTCCACAGTTTGAAAACCAGAAAAATTTGCCTTTGTGATTCTCTTCTTCTATTTTCGGCAAAAAAAATTTCGTTTATATCTTTATTTTATATAAAACTTCAAATATCCTTTAATTGTTTTGAGCAGTGTAAAATACGCTAAACCTTTCGAAAGATCTGAGTCTTTCTTCATCAGGCGCAAAGAAGACGTGCGTCTACAAGAAAGCAGCGGCACGACTGAAATGAAAAAAAGCGGGAAAGGGAAGTTTTGTTAAAGAAAGCCTGATTCTAAAACTCTCTCCATTGCCTGGAAAAATCTTTTCAGCACTGCCATGTAATTAACTTTTTGTATTAATTAGTATTAGATTTATATATATATATATATATATATATATATATATATATATATATATATATATATATATGTATATATATATGTATATATATATATATATATGTATATATACATATGCTATAAATAATGGTTATCCTAAAAAATTCATATATTCTTTAATTTATAATTAGATATTACATGATCTTATAATTAATTCTTTGCATAAAAAATGTATAAAAAAAATTATAAAACATAAAAATAATAATAAAAAATTAAAAATGTTAAAAGGTAATAAAAAAATATATATATAGGTTGGTTGGGTGGGTAGATGTTAGAGTACGGAGGAGGGTGGTGTTGTCTGGATAAAAACGCAAAGGTTAATTATTTATTTAAAAAAAATGAGAGTGGGTTATTTATTTTAACATAATTTTTAAACTGTTTAATTTATACCAATATATGGATATTCGTCTAGTTTTATCTATAGTTAAATAGCTATATTTTAAATATCAAATTATTTTTAATGTTATTGATATAATTTTTGGTATTATTATTAATAATATTATTACTATTATTATTTATTTATTTATTTATTATTATTATTATTATTATTATTATTATTTTATTATCCTATATTAAGATAATGAGTTTTTACCATGTAAAGTCACAATAAATGTTACTGATTAAAGTAACAATAATGTATTTTAAGTTATATGTTAATATGAATGTTATCTCTTAATTCTAATTTTAATCATTTTATTAATTTAATTTTATGTTAATATCGATTATTATTTTTTCCGGTTCAATTATATTTCCATTCAGCTTTATCTTTTTTGTTTGTTATGGATAACTATTATTTTTACTTACTTTCAACTCCTTTTTGTAAAATATCTTTGTTCCTAGTTTAATAATTTGGTTTTTGTGTGATGGTAGTCCCAAATTCGTATTGTTTTGCTTTTTCATGGCAAATACGAAGATGAAACCACACACTCCATTTGTAGTTCCAAAGTATTTGGGACCTGAAGATTCTGCTTTGGTTCTACAAATTTCAATTGTATTCATATTATTCTTTTTTTCCTTCCATGTTCAATGTGCTATAAGTTATTAAATTCAATGGTTAATTTCAAATGGTTAATATTGTTTACTATAATTCAATTTAATTCTTTGTTTTGGTTTATTGTTTTATTGATAAAATCCGTTGGTGAATCTTGTCTACTTTTAATGGTATTATATATATGTGGGAGCGATTCTTTCTCCAACAGCCAAGTATCATGTCTTGTAAGGTTCTTCATATCGCAACTCTGATAGAAAAGGTCTTTAGAAAACAGACGATTTTCTGAAAAAACTCCATTCAGACGAAAAGCCGAAGAAAAAAGAAATGAACGGAAGAGATCGTTGGATGGAATGTGGGGAGAGTTGGTGTTGACTTTAGAAGAATGTTGATTAAGATGACGCGATTAAGATGTTTTAATTAAAGTTTCCTTTTGAATGTTCGAATTGTAAATATTAATATGTAAATATCTTTTTTTGTAAATATTAACGTTTAATATAAGTCATTTAAAAGTTTAAAAACGGTGTCAGAATTTAATTTACCTCCGAGTTTATTTACTTATGTGTTCGAAAGAACTTTTATAAGAAGAATCTCCATAAATTTTGGTGTCAGAACCGAGACAAACGAACGCCCACAGAGAAGAAATATATATATACTTTAAATAATCTGGAAGCCGTTATTATTTAGAATTGTGATGGAATCCTTGCTGGAAATTATTATGAGGAAATCTTTTTTGAATATATGTTTAATGATATGAAGCTGTTGGATACTGCGACAACAATGCTGTTTAAATGTGTGAAGCTGAGCATCTGATTATGAAGTGAGTTTATTATTTCATTTTTCTTTTCAATAATGGAAAAATTAGCTGATTTAAAGGAATTAGGGTTTTTTTTGAAAACTGAAAAATCAGCTAGTATTAAGATATTGCACAAATTAATTTTTGGAGAAATCGGTGACAGAAATAATCGACGTAGAATTCGGAATTTTACTGGGTTTACGTTTGAAGTAGATTCCGATGAATATCAAACTAAATTCAAAGAAATTAAAGATAATTTTTCTGTTAACGACTTAATTACCATTTGCAATGTTTTGTGTATAAATAATTCGGGAACTTTTGATGAAATTGCTGCCAGAATAATTTCTAGTTTATGTGATTTTAATATTTTAAAAATTAATATGATAGCCGATGTAGGTACTCTTAGTGATGACGAAAGTGTTGATGAATTTAATGATGATTTACAAGATAAAACTAAAAATATTTCAACTGTTTTTGAGAATAATATGAGAAATGATTCTGGTAGTTCTAATTGTGAAAGTAATGAAAATCAGAAAATTCTGATTCCTGATTATGTTATTAAACCAAGCATTTCTATTAATGATATTGAAAGTATGATTACAATGTTTGAAGGTACTCAAGTACAAAATATTAATAAATGGATTGCCGATTTTGAAGATATTGTTTCATTATTTAACGTTAGTGATTTGCACAAATTGATTTTGGCTAAACGCCGTATGACAGGCAAAGCAAAATTATTTCTTGAAAGTGAAACAAATATTAATTCGTGGTCTAAATTAAAAGCCCTACTCATATCTGAATTTGGTCAAACGTGCAATTCAGCTGAATTACACGAATTGCTGTCCAAAAGAAAAATTAGACCACATGAATCGTTAGATGAATATTTTTTAAATATGAAACAATTATGCTCAAAAGGCAATATTGAAGATTCTGCCCTTATTCAGTATGTAATAAATGGAATTAATGACCCCATTTCTAAAAAATCTTTTTTGTATGGTTGTCCCAATATTGCTGAATTTAAACAAAAATTAAAGATTTATGAAAAAATAAGATCGGAGTATGAAAATGCAAAATTTCATAAATATGAAGGAGCTAAGCCTAAAATTAAATCCGAAGTTGAAGTTAAGAACAAATTTAAGCCTGTAAAGCCAAATATGAGTTGTTTTAATTGTGGCGGGAATAATCATAAGAGCATTAACTGTGTAAATAAAGATAAAGGGCCGCTTTATTTTGCTTGTAACGCTTATGGTCATAAATCATTTCAATGTAATAAATCTAAAGATAGAAGTGTTAAAAATGCTCAGTCACAAGTAAACATTATTACATCCCAAGATTTAATTCTGAAAGAGATAAAGCTTTATTCTTTGCGTTTAATCTCTTTAATAGATACTGGTAGCCAAAAGACTTTGTTAAAGAAAAGTATTTATGATAATTTGAAGAACTTTGTAGAATTAAAACCTACGAGTATCTCTTTGACCGGTCTAGGAAAAGCCTCAATTAAACCAGAAGGTTGTTTCAATTCAGAAATCGAAGTAGATGGTTCAAAATTTAAAGTTACTATTTTTGTCGTTAAGGACAGTTGCATTAATTTCGATTTAATTATTGGCACTGATGTTATTCATCAAGGTACATTAACTATTTCTGAGAATAAAGTGAAACTGTTTAAAGCTGAAGTTCAGTCTAATGACTTTTTAGTTAATATTGTAAATGTTTTGGATGAGCCTAAAATTGATTTAACTCACATTGCTGACAAAAAATTACGTTCAGAGTTATACTCTTTAATTGAAAATTATGTACCAATTAAAACTAAAACAGTAGATGTTAAAATGAAAATTAATTTAACTGACGAAATCCCAGTTTGTTCTTCTCCTCGAAGATTACCGCCATGCGAGAAAAAAATAGTCGAAAACCAAATTGAGGAGTGGCTAGCTTAGGGAATAATTCGAGAGAGTTCTTCTAATTTTTCTTCGCCGGTTGTGTTAGTCAAGAAAAAAGATAACACAATGAGACTTTGTGTTGATTACAGATGTCTTAACAAAAAGACAGTACGTGAGCATTTCCCCTTGCCAGTTATTGATGATGTAATAGACCAATTACATTCTGCCGAAGTTTTTACCACCATAGATTTGAAAAACGGTTTCTTTCATGTAGATGTTGAAGAAGACTCGCGGAAATACACCTCGTTTGTTACTCATGAAGGACAATACGAATTTTTGAAATGTCCATTCGGGTTGACCAATAGCCCTAGTGTTTTTCAAAAGTATATTTATAATGTATTTCGAAACCTATTAAAAGATCACATTGTTGTCATTTATATGGATGATTTAATAATACCTGCTAAAAACGAAGCTGAAGGTCTAGAAAAATTAAAACTTGTACTCGAAACTGCATCGGAATATGGATTAGAATTAAATCTTAAAAAATGCAATTTTTTGAAGCGTGAAATTGATTTCTTGGGGTATAGAATCATAAATGGTAAATTGTATCCCTCTCCACTGAAGACTAAAGCAGTAATAAATTTTCCCGAGCCAAAGTGTACCAAAGATGTTCAAAGTTATTTAGGATTGACAGGATACTTTCGAAAATTTATAAGAAATTATTCGGTTATAGCTAAACCGTTAAGTGACCTGCTAAGAAAAGATTCAAAATTTAAATTCGATAAGGAAGAACAAAGAGCTTTTAATGAACTCAAACGTATTTTGTCGTCAGAACCAGTACTTTTAATTTACAATCCCAAAAGTGCGACCGAAATCCATTGTGATGCCAGTATTGATGGCTATGGAGCTGTTTTAATGCAACAATCTCCAGTAGATAATCAATTTCATCCAGTTTATTTCGCAAGTAAAAAAACCACCGAAGCTGAACGGAAGTACACTAGTTACGAATTAGAAGTTTTAGCTGTAATTGAAGCCCTGAAAAAGTTTAGAGTATATGTGCTAGGTATCCCATTTAAAATTGTAACCGATTGTAATGCATTTAAAATGACTATGGATAAAAAAGAAATGAGTACAAAAATAGCTAGATGGGCAATAATGTTATCCGATTTTGATTATGTTATTGAACATAGACAGGGTAGCAGTATGAGACATGTCGATGCATTAAGTAGGTATCCTATTTGTATGGTAATCCAAGATAGCTTAACTTTAAAAATTATCCAAGCTCAAGAAACCGATGACCATATTAAAACAATAAAAGAAATCCTAAAGGTGAAATCTTATGATGATTATCTTGTTAAAAATGATGTTCTTTATAAATGTGTTAATGGTAATGATTTATTAGTTGTACCGGAAGACATGCAAATGATTATAATCAAGGCCGCTCACGAAAAAGGTCATTACGCAGTTGCAAGAACAGAGAAAAGTTTAGAAAATGATTTTTACATCCCTAAAGTTAAACAAAAAATTGAGAAATGTATAGCAAATTGTGTTCCCTGTACTTTAGTTAATAGAAAATGTGGTAAACAAGAAGGCTTACTTCACCCAATAGAAAAAGAAGAAACTCCATTACATACGTACCATGTTGATCACTTAGGTCCATTAGAAAGCACTAATAAAAATTACAAACATATCCTTTCGGTCATTGACGCATTCACAAAATTTGTTTGGTTGTATCCTACAAAATCTACCGATGCTGCTGAAGTAATTTCTAAATTAGAAATCCAAAAAACTATCTTTGGAAATCCAGTTCGAATTATATCAGATAAAGGTCCTGCATTTACCTCTAAAGCTTTTGAAGATTATTGCATCAATGAAAATATTAAACATATCCCGATTACCACTGGATTACCCAGGTCTAACGGCCAAGTTGAGCGTCTAAATTCTGTCATAATATCTGTTCTGTCTAAATTGTCTGTCGATAATCCTAAAAAAATGGTATACACATGTAAGCAACGTCCAACAGGTGATAAATTCGACTTTTCAGAGAAGTATAAGCACAACTCCTTTTGAATTGATGTTTGGTACTAAAATGAAACTAAAAAATAACATTGAAATTACTAGTCTTCTGAATGCTGAAATACAATCTGATTTTACAAGTAATCGCGAAGATATGAGAAAAAATGCTAAAAAACAGATTTTAAAAGTCCAAGAAGAGAACCGTAAAACTTACAACCTCAGACGAAAGAAAGCTAACAAATTTAAGATTAATGATGTGGTTGCTATAAAACGCACACAACAAGGTCCAGGTTTGAAGTTAAAACCAAAATATTTAGGTCCGTACAAAGTCATAAAAGTAAAAAATAATGACACCTACGATGTAAAGAAACTTGGATTCAACGAAGGACCCATGGTCACCAGTACATGCGCAGAGTACATGAAGCCGTGGACGGACGAAGCTTGAAAAAAAAAAAAGAATTTCACCGATTGTGACACTATACCAACTATGACAAACCTCTGGACTGACAACTAATAGAATTTTAACTTTATTCTCGAAAAGACGAAAAGACGTAAGGTAAAAGAAGATGAAAAGACGTATGAAAGAAGACGAAAAGACGTAAGAAAGAAAAGACGAAAAGACGTAAGGTAATAGAAGATGAAAAGACGTATGAAAGAAGAAGACGAAAAGACGTAAGATAAAAGAAGATGAAAAGACGTAAGAAAGAGAAGACGAAAAGACGCGAAAAAAAAAATATGAATTTTTTCAAGAAATAATCTAAGCTTTGATAAACAATTTGAATAATGACTTCTTTTTTTTCAATTAAGACTTTGGATGCTGCTGTGTTTTTTTCTTTATCTTTCCAGATGATCCAACTGCTGCTGCCTCCAAAGGGACGAGCATTCGAGGACGAAAGCCTAGTCAGGACGGCCGTTGTGGGAGCGATTCTTTCTCCAACAGCCAAGTATCATGTCTTGTAAGGTTCTTCATATCGCAACTCTGATAGAAAAGGTCTTTAGAAAGCAGACGATTTTCTGAAAAAACTCCATTCAGACGAAAAGCCGAAGAAAAAAGAAATGAACGGAAGAGATCGTTGGATGGAATGTGGGGAGAGTTGGTGTTGACTTTAGAAGAATGTTGATTAAGATGACGCGATTAAGATGTTTTAATTAAAGTTTCCTTTTGAATGTTCGAATTGTAAATATTAATATGTAAATATCTTTTTTGTAAATATTAATGTTTAATATAAGTCATTTAAAAGTTTAAAAAGGTGTCAGAATTTAATTTACCTACGAGTTTATTTACTTATGTGTTCGAAAGAACTTTTATAAGAAGAATCTCCATATATATATATATATATATATATATATATATATATATATATATATACATATATATATATATATATACATATATATATATACATATATATATATATATATATGTATATATATATATATATGTATATATATATATATATATATATATATATATATATATATATATATATATATATATATATATATATACATTATACATGTACATACATTATACATTATACATGTACATACACGTGTATACATGTATATACATGTATATACACGTGTATACATGTATATACATGTATATACGTGTACACATGTATATACATTATACATTATACATGTATATACATGTATATACGTGTACACATGTATATACATTATACATTATACATGTATACATATATACATACATGTATACATATATATATATATATATATATATATATATATATATATATATAGTCGAGCCTCTATATAACGAAATCCATCGTTCCAGTAAAAAATTCGTTATATAGAGAAATTCGATGTATAGAGTATGACGTTAAAAATAGTATTTAATGTGTAAATTTTGAACAAATATTATTTTTGATCTTTTTAATTAAGAATTTGAAATGTTTAAAAGTATATATTAACCTAACATTTTATTTCTTACTTATTTAAGCAGTTTCAAAAAAGAGAAAAGACATTTATTTGAAAGCTTAATGAAAATCAAATAAGGAAGACTTACATAAATTTCAGAGGAAGAAATCTGTAATTTTTTGTTGTTTTGATTTTAAAATTACAATTGTTACGCTCTCAAAAAAAAAATTCTCAAATTTTAGCAAGGAATGAAATATTGTAGTTAATATTTTTCTCCATTTGAAGGTCTCTCTTATGTGCTCTCATTGATTCCTCTCTTATATGTGTAACAATTCAATTGACTGTGTTTTGAGAAGGATGTTGAAAGGTGTGTGGGAGGTGGGATGAACTTGTTAGATTTAAAGAATAAGGACAGAAGTAATATTTATAAAAAAAAAAAACCTCTCCACTGAACGATAAATCAAAAATAAGTGATGGAAAATTGATTCCATATGATTTCGAAGCTTTTTTAAAACTGAATAAATTAAGATCAATTTATGAAAAAATTCGTTATATGGAGATAGATATTTCGCTATATAGAGTCTGTTTTTAATGTAATCATGCGAAAAGGGGACCGTTCTTACTAAAAATTCGTTATATGGAGAAATTCGATGTATGGAGTTTCGTTATATAGAGGTTCGACTGTATATATATATATATATATTATATGTATGTATGTATGTATATATATATGTATGTATGTTTATATATATGTATATATATATATATATGTATGTATGTATGTATATATATGTATGTATTTATTTATATATATGTATATATGTATATATGTATATATATATGTATATATATATATGTATAGTAATTTGGTAATCTGCCTTCTATTTCTCTTCAAACTTCAACTGTTTTTAATAATATGAATGTAAAAATACTGGTTTCATTGGTTCTTTTATTGGTATTATCTGAATAACTTTGGATGTATTTATAAAAGTATTTATATATATATATGTGGGAATATTGAGTGATTAGCTTATGATTTAAGCAAAACAAATATTCTTGATAAGATAAAAAGGTTTACTAGACATAAAATATATACGTAGCATTCAAAAATAACAGTCGAACTGAATAATATTTAAAATAAATAAGCTTCTCTGAGCTTTGGATTAAAAATCCATCCAACTCGCCATCGCTGAAATCTATAGAACACCTCGTTCTTTTTTATGCATCATCACGTGAGTCTCAATTGGGATATCACGTTCATTAAATCATTGAGTATATTATCTTTAATTGCTTAATACTTCATCCTTTATACCCACATTTTCGGTCATCCTGACGTTCCTGGCGACCTCGCCAGCTGCCTATTAAAATTTAGACACAAATTTATAGAAATAAAACAGGTAAATATAAAACAACAACATCTATCGTTACAAGTAAACATAAAACAAAAACATCTAACATTATGCAGATGCATTACCCCACGGCTTGACGTATTTTGCAATAGTGGATATCTTGTCCACCATGGTCTCCAATCCTCTTTGCATCATAATGATCATGTGATTTTTCTATAATGTTTTTATTAGGTCCATGGAATTTTCTCCTTTTCATTCCTGTTCCATACTGCATTTCTTGGATTAACTCGGTATCATTTAATTCATATCTGTTAGGTACTTTTCTCATCATGTTAAATTGCTTTCTATAACTACCATTACTCCAAAAATATAGATTTCTACGCGGACCATTAAAATTTGTTTTTATGCTTCTTTTGCCTTTAAATTTAAAAGTATCCTTTTCACACGGTTCAGCCCTTTCTTTTTCAAAAATTTCATATTTTCTTTCTGTTTGCTGTACCTCTAAATGTTTCTGTTTGCTGTTTCTCCAATTTTCATATGTGTGACGTTTTCCATCAAAATTATTTCTCGAATAATATTTCTTTTCTTCATCTCTATCATTGTAATCACGCTTCTTGTAATTTCTGATAAATTTCTGTTTATTTGCATTAACTCCTTCAACATTCCTTTCTTCTTTTTCTGCTTCTAATCTTCTTTCTTCTTTTTCTGCTTCTAGTCTTTCTTTTTCTATTCTCTCCGCGGCAATGACTTCAAGTCGAACTTTTACAAAATTTTCTTCATAATCCTTCGATTCAGTCACCAACTTTATCAAATCAATGATTCTTGGACTCTGAGGCACAATTATACCTAGATCATCACACAACGTTAACAAGTCCGCCTTTCTAGCTTTATTCAGAACAGACATTATAATTTTTGTTTACACTTCAACAAAACAATATAGTGCACTATCTTGCAGGCTTGATCACGGATAATTTCTAATCATTACACATATAACAAACAGTTCCTTTTTTACATAATACGTATTAGTTTAAAAACAAAACATTTTTCTTAGACTTAGACCTTCTTAGTGTAAAATAGCTTTCATCGTGAAATTCAAATTCAAATATAAATCAGCGAAATCATTCAAATCCAAGTCATTCAAATCCTTCAATCCCGGCAACGAACCCCCAAAACTTGTGGGAATATTGAGTGATTAGCTTATGATTTAAGCAAAACAAATATTCTTGATAAGATAAAAAGGTTTACTAGACATAAAATATATACGTAGCATTCAAAAATAACAGTCGAACTGAATAATATTTAAAATAAATAAGCTTCTCTGAGCTTTGGATTAAAAATCCATCCAACTCGCCATCGCTGAAATCTATAGAACACCTCGTTCTTTTTTATGCATCATCACGTGAGTCTCAATTGGGATATCACGTTCATTAAATCATTGAGTATATTATCTTTAATTGCTTAATACTTCATCCTTTATACCCACACATATATATATATATACTTTTATAAATACATCCAAAGTTATTCAGACAATACCATTAAATAGAATAATGAAACCAGTCTTTTTACAATCATATTATTAAAAACAGTTGAAGTTTGAAGAGAAATAAAAGGCAGATTACCAAATTACTGAGAAATATATGGGTAAATAGACAGTATATAACCAGAGTAATTCATATATTACCATACAATAACCTATGAAACCATTATTTTCCAATCGACTTATTGAAAACAGTTGAAGTTTAAAGTGAAATAGAAGGTTAATTATCAAAATAATGTAAGATAAATGGATAATAATACAGTAGAAGGTTTTTTTATTAAACTACTTCATCAGGGGTGTATAGTTCAACAAAAAAGCAAAAACGGCCAACCAGTTTCTGTTATGAGACGTGCTAAAAGCTAAGAATTCGTCTCAAAATACACCCGACTGGACTGGCCGGAAGTTATTCACATGACAAATTAGTAGAAAGATACTCATTGAAGAAAATAAAATCATTAAGACAAAATAACAATAATATAATTCTTTTAAAAAGTAAAAGGGATATATATACTAAAATATTTACCATTAGCCAAATCCTAGCAAGATTATAATGCAATCATATAAAACTACATGTGACTTACTAACAGTCAAGGTTATGGTCATAGTATAAAATCACATAGATAATAAAATAAAGCAGTAACAATAATTATAAAAATTAGTAGAAAATAAATTATCATATATAATTCATAATATATTTAGAAAAAAAATAAATGCTACTGCAGTGTTCTCTACTGAACACACCAACACTGCTAACTCCATGGTGCAGGAACGAACACTTGCGAACTGCTATTTTAACTCTAACGGCAACCGCTACGGCATTGCCTGAACTGAACTGAATTCATTCGTATTTACTTCGCTTCACGAACTCGTGCTTGTTTGACGCACGCTAAATGCTCATTTTTTCCCCTGTAATCAATTTCAATATGTAAATTAATTTTTGTTTTATTAAAGGTAATTAGGTATATAATCGTAGCAGTTATTCTGGCTACAGAGTAAACAGCTTTATGCTGTATTATTTATGGATCAGCTTGGTGTGATAAATTCATCGATATGTCACACTTATAGCTGAAGTGATGACCCTCGTGAGAATTTTCGCCTGCAGCGATGCGATCTAGTGCAATCCTTCCGACATTTTAAAGTGACGATCAGCAAAATATCGTAGACTGTGGAAATCTGTGATGCAAGGACACGCAGCATCTTATTTTTTGTTTATGGTGATATTCGCGATCGTCGCGGACTGTTTTTGCCATGTATAACCTGCCTACGAAATGTGCTGCTGAGAGGATGCGGTAACCGGCGATCCTGTAGTTTTCAAGGTAAGACCCGATATTATTTCTGTTTACATCGGTTATTTGAGCTTTTCTTAAAAATTTGATTTATATTTTTTATCATTTTGCCATGCCAGACGACGCGGTTCAGCCCGAACTTCAGGTTCATAAAGTAGGCCTAAAGCTGCCACCTTTTTGGGATAAACATCCCATATTGTGGTTCGCTAATATAGAAGCACAATTTTTTGTTTCAGGCATCACTCAAGATGCAACTAAGTATTACTGTGTAATTTCCGCTCTAACTTCCGACATTTTAAATTATGTTAGTGATATAGTGTTAGCACCTCCCGAGAATAATAAATATGAATCTCTAAAAAAACGGCTTATTGCTGATTTTTCTGACTCTCAACAGAGTTTAAAGCAGTCCTTTCCGAATTAGTTTTAGGTGATGGCAAGCCTTCACATTTGTTGCGCAAAATGAGACAACTCGCAGGAAAAACTTTGGGTGAAGATTTTTTAAAAACGCTCTGGCTACAGCGTCTACCCACTCAGGCGCAAGCTATCCTTTCCGTATCGGAAGATAGCCTCGATAAATTAGCCTTAATGGCCGATAAAATTCACGATACTGCTGGTGCGAGCATCGATGAGGTGCATTGCTCGAAAACTCCCCTTTCAGATTTCAGTGAATTACGTGCTCAAATTGCAGAACTCACTAAACAAGTTGAGCATCTTTCACGAAGCCGTGAGCGGCAAGAAAGTTTTCGTAATAGATCTGCGTCCAGGCGATCACGCTCAAAAACACCAAAAAACAGAGCCCCGCATGACCAGTGCTGGTATCATTTTAAATTCGGGGAATCTGCCAGGCATTGCAAATCCCCATGCAAATTTAAACGTGAGGAAAAAAATTAGAGGAGAAATCGCATGTGGCGCAATGTGATTTCCAGCCGAATAACAAAAGTCGCCTTTTTGTTTATGATCCATTATCAAAACTTTCATATCTAGTGGATAGTGGTAGCGATGTTTGTGTGTTACCATATCACAAACAAATTCCCAAATCAGACAATGTCATCAATTTATACTCAGCAAATGGATCTACCATCAAAACATATGGCATTAAAGTGATAAATTTAAGTTTAATTTACGTCGTAAATTTCAGTGGCCGTTTGTCCTAGCAGACATTAGCAAGCCTATAATAGGTGCTGATTTTTTACGTCACTATGGCCTGTTAATTGATCTTAAACAGGGATGTCTCAAAGATCCACTCACTAAATTAAAAAGCAGCGGGACAAAATCAACAGATAATATTCCACAAGTTACATTAATCGCAAGCAATTTGGCATATAAAAATATCTTAGAAAAATACAGTGATGTTGTACGCCCATACCCAAAATTGAAAGACGTAAAACATAATACGGTGCACAGAATTATAACTAAGGGGCAACCTGTCTTTGCACGCCCGCGTAGACTGCACCCAGCAAAATTAGCTGCAGCTAAACGTGAATTTGAATATATGTTAGAGCAAGGGATATGCAGACCAAGCACATCTAACTGGTCTAGCCCATTGCACCTTGTCCCGAAAGACTCTGGTAAAGATTTTCGCCCTACTGGTGACTACAGAGCCCTAAATAGAATAACAATACCAGACCGCTACCCTATTCCGCACTTGCAGGATTTTTCAAGCCAATTACATGGGAAAGTTATTTTTTCTAAAGTGGACTTAGTTAGGGAATATCACCAAATCCCAGTTCACTCAGATGATATTCCAAAAACCGCAATTACTACACCATTCGGGTTATTTGAGTTTTTATATATGCCTTTCGGGTTGTCCAACGCAGCCCAAACTTTTCAAAGATTTATAAATGAAGTGTTGCACGGTTTTGATTTTGTTTTTGATTATCTTGACGATATTTTAATTGCAAGCAGTTCTGAGGAAGAACACCAAGCACACCTCGAATGTGTTTTTAAAAGACTTTCTGCTTATGGGATTAGAATTAATTTAAAGAAATGCGTCTTTGGTGTTCCCGAATTATCCTTTTTAGGTTATTTGGTTAACAAAAATGGCATTAAGCCTCAGCCTGAACGCGTTGAGCCAATTTTAAAATACGAGTTACCTAAAACTGTAAAAGAACTCCAACGTTTCCTTGGTTTACTAAATTATTACCGAAGAAATTACCGCATGCTGCCCATATTCAGGCTCCACTCAATGACATGCTAAAAGGCACCAAAAAGGGGAAACCAAATATTACGATTGACTGGACTGAAACTCAAAAAGCAGCATTCGAAGCTTGCAAAAAACAGCTTGTCGATGCTGCAATCTTGGCTCACCCAGATCCAGAAGCACACTTAACTCTTTTCACAGATGCTAGTGATTCAGCGGTAGGAGCTTCATTAAACCAATTTAAAAAAATTGACAATGAGACAAGTTTCGAACCTTTGGCATTTTTCTCAGCAAAATTATCTCCTGCACAGCAGAAATGGGACACATATGATCGCGAATTGTATGCAATTTATGCCGCCATTAAACACTTTAAACACATGCTTGAAGGCCGTCAATTTACAATTTTCACTGATCATCAACCACTCACATATGCATTCTTACAAAAAGCTGATAAATGTTCTCCCAGACGACTGCGTCATTTGGATTTTATTGGTCAATTTAGTACTGATATCCAATTTGTAAAGGGTTCGGATAATATACCAGCTGATATGTTATCGAGAATTGAGGCTTTAGAACTCCCAAATGTTTTGGACTATACCGCAGTAGCTCAAGCTCAAAATGCTGACACTGAGTTGCAAAATTTAATTAAGTCTGACACAACCTTAAAATTTCAACATATGATTTTACCGGGAACTGAAATTAAACTTTTGTGTGATACCTCTACACAAAACGTTCGCCCGTATCTTCCTCATGAATTTCGAAAAACCGCATTCAAAATTCTTCACGCCCATCCAGGTGTCAAAGCTACTGTAAAACTCCTAACGTCTCGTTTTGTTTGGCTAGGAATAAAAAAAGATATTACTAACTGGACACGGACATGTATTCCATGTCAAAGATCCAAAATATATCGCCATACAAACAGCCCAGTACAAAACATTAAAATTCCAGATAAGAGATTTGAACATATTCATATTGATATCGTAGGACCCCTCCCCCTTTCCCAGGGATATGCATATTGCTTAACAATGATTGACCGTTTCACACGTTGGGTTGAAGCTTGTCCAATTTCAGATATATCCGCTGAAACTGTAGCTAGAGCGTTTTACGAAAATTGGATAGTTCGCTTCGGTGTTCCTAGGCTGGTCACATCAGACCAAGGCAGGCAATTTGAGTCTCTTTTACTTACAACATTAATGAAATTATTAGGGATTAAACACATACACACCACGGCATATCACCCAATGTCTAATGGCTTGATAGAGAATTGGCATCGCACAATGAAAGCCGCTTTAAAAGCTCATTTAACTGATCGTTGGACAGAGGTCTTACCCACAGTATTGCTTGGAATGCGTTCCGCATTCAGAGAAACCATTAAAGCGACCACAGCCGAACTGGTGTATGGTACAGCCTTGAGATTGCCTGGGGAATTTTTTGCACCAACTCCTGCAGACGTCAACGCAGCCAGATTCGTCACACGCGTAAAAGAGGTCATGCAGCAGGTATCCCCAGCTCCCACCAACAACCATGACACCAAGAACCGCTCCTTTGTATCGAAAGGTCTCAGGAGCTGCAGCCAAGTTTTCGTGAGACATGATGCAGTTCAGCCACCTCTGAAACCACCATACGATGGACCTTTTGTTGTTCTCCAGCGTTCCGATAAAGTTTACAAGCTGCAGATTGGTGATAAAGCCAAGTTTGTGTCCATTGACCGTCTTAAGCCTGCATTCATCCTCAACTGCCCAGACTCGACATCGGTACCTGCCACCAGAACTCTAGAGCCCACTCCAGAAGTACAACAGCCGGAAATCGACGAAGTACCAGAACCTCCAAAGGTTAAGTGCACTCGCTCTGGACGGCAAGTCCATTTTCCAGCACGCTTCAGGTAACGTTTCGCTAGGAAGGGGGTACTGCAGTGTTCTCTACTGAACACACCAACACTGCTAACTCCATGGTGCAGGAACGAACACTTGCGAACTGCTATTTTAACTCTAACGGCAACCGCTACGGCATTGCCTGAACTGAACTGAATTCATTCGTATTTACTTCGCTTCACGAACTCGTGCTTGTTTGACGCACGCTAAATGCTCATTTTTTCCCCTGTAATCAATTTCAATATGTAAATTAATTTTTGTTTTATTAAAGGTAATTAGGTATATAATCGTAATATTTTTATTTTTAATCAATTATTAATATTACTATATTAATTATTTAACTAGAGTATATTACTTCAACTTTTAGCAGAAAATAACTTTAGTGCTGCCATCTATAGGATTAATATATTATTTATATTATATGTTTATAGTGCTGCCCTCTATTATAGGAAACAAAAATTATATAGGGTAGATGTTCCAGTAATGGGCCACCTTAAGGAATTTCTCTAAAAAATAATTTTTTATTAATAGTTATAATTATTGTATTCCAATTTTTTTCATATTAGATTAATCTTTCAACAATATTTAACTAATCCCACAGTTACATTTCCCAATAGAAATAAAAATTTCATTTTAAATAATAGAAATATGTCTAAACACCCAAATGCCCAGTAATGGGCCACCTATGTTCCAGTAATGGACCGCCTATGTTCCAGTAATGGGCCACCCTACAAAAAATAACAGATAATTATTTTTAGGTGCGTTCGTAATTATGTAAATAGGTAGCACCTATAATTGTCGTTCAGTCCGTCTGTCTGTCCATCTATCTGTCCGTTTGTCTGAGTCTATCTGTCCGTTTGTCTGTCCGTCTGTCTGTCCGCATATAACAACGGAAAACTATCCAACCGAATCGTTTGAAATTTAAAATACATAATTATTACATAATTTTGTCGAGTCATTTCAAATTTTATGAAAATCGGATGGATAGATCAATTACAGGGACATTCAAAAGGATTCCGTTACATTACGGTCAATAGGGAAAAAAGTTTTAAATGCATTTTAATCGTTTGAAATTTAAAACATATAATTATTGCGTAATTTTGTCGAGTCATTTCAAATGTTGTGAAAATCGGATGCATAGATCAATTACAGGGACAATCAAAAGGATTCCGTTACATTACGGTCAATGGGGAAAAAGTTTCAAATGCATTTTAATGATGTTACACTCATTCGAACATAATAGAATTGGCATGAATCTATGAAATATATACTAAAATATGCATTCTGTACAATCTGTGACGCAAAGAATTTTTATTATTAAATTACAGGGCTACACAAAAGTATTCCACTATATAATGCTATACGGGGAAACATGGTTTGGTACGTGTTTTAATTATATTCAACTATTTCAAATTTTATGAATAAGATATACGTTGCTGAGGTGTAATAAGAATTACTATTCCTGTATATTTACAGAATTTCAACCAACATACTGTATCCGAAGTACTATTTACTATAAAAGCAAGATCTGAATATTTTTAAAACTTCGTTATCGTACGAACGCACCTCATTTGCTACGTTCACGTGCAATTTCCAACTTGTTCTTTTTATGTCTGCGTAAGTCGCATCTTCTTCTTCCTCAGAATCCACATTATCCTCTTGTATACAAAATTCGGCCTTTTTGAAGCAATTGTAAATTGTTTTTTCTTCAATTACCCCCATTGATACCGTTCGTATATGTATAACTATTCAATTAACACTGTTTTGAGAAGGATGTTGAAAGGTGTGTGAAAGGAGGGGGTTGATGAATTTGTTGAACTTAAGGAACAAGAAAATTCAAGCAGAGGAGTAATATAAAAAAAAAAAAACTCACACTGAACGATAAATTAGGAATAAGAGATGGAAATTTGATTTCATGTGATTTCGAAGTATTTTTTTACAACTGAATAAAGAACATTTTATGAAAATATTCGTTATATGGAGATAGACATTTCGCTATATAGAGACTGTTTTTAATGTAATCATGGGAAAAGGGGAACATTCCTACTAAAAATTCGTTATATAGAGAAATTCGATGTATGGAGTTTCGTTATAGAGAGACTTGACTGTATTTATAAAGAAATTGTCTTTATTAAATTCTAGTAAGTAAAATTTAAGTATTAAATTTGTTTATTTAGTTTTCAGTTAAATCAAAATATTTTATCACTACTGAAATTACACTTTTAGTATTGGTCACTTGGGTGGCCCATTACTGGCAAATCACGAAATAAGCAATCCAGTAATGGACCACCCCCTCCTAAAATCTTAAAAATAAATAAAATTTTGTAAATGGCAATTGGTATATTAAATTTAATGTTTTATATTGCTAACCAAACAAAAACATTAAATTTTTACGGAAAAATAAAAAAGATATAAAACTAAGTAAGTAAAGTCT